>JAODUH010063067.1:0-17375 GCA_027564835.1 Typhlichthys subterraneus | reverse complement strand
ATGTTACACTCATCATCCCAACCCTCCAATCACAAACAAACATCGGGAGTCCCATTCCCACCATGGGGACCCCAGACCCACAAACCACCAGGGACCCCAGACCCGCTCCCCAGACTGTTGACGATTTCGAACCTCAGTTGGCGTAACTCTGTTATTTCCATGGCTCTGATCGTCAGGTCAGACAAGCTAATAAGTGAAAAGCATACACTCTTGGGTTTAAATCAACACTATGTTTTTGTTATGGCGTTTTTGACCACAAGGGGGAATAGTGGTCAGAAATTGAACTGGGTATCTGAACATTGTGCTTAGGGAATCATACTGGTTTGGGTACATGAAGATATTTTCATGTTTGTTTGATTGTTTTTTATTCAGAAATATACAGTGGAAATATGCTTGTCAAAAAAACGAAATAAGCATAATTTTAATATGCAAATTATGTAATTATGAGTTGCCACAGGTCTAGAACACAAATAGATGTATAATGCTCATTCAGGAATTTATTTGTATTGTTTATAAGCTCCTTCTTTTGATTTAAAGTTATTGTTGCCATATACCTGCATATTTATGTGTGTGTAGTCATTTTGAAAAAGGAACACAAAAGAATCGAGCGACTGCTTGTTTCCATTCCATTCCTATGTTTTCAGCTCAAGGCAGAAAAGATGTTTGCCAGGCAGCGGGGCTCAGAAAGAAGGTCTAAAGAAGCTTCCAGCAAACCATCCAACACAAGTAAAACATATAGCAAACAGTAACAGCTCCTCAGCTCAGCTTTTCACATTCTGTTTGCAACTGGCCATCAAGCCAAAGTCAATATGGATTGAGATAGACTAGACCTACTGTATATCAAGGTATTTATTTCTCTTTAGGCAAATGCATTTTAGATTTATGTTTACAGTGTTTGAGTTTAGTGGCTCTGCAATAAACAAGGAGTAAACGTTTGATCAATTGTCATGGCTGAATTGAAGCAGGCCTGATATACTGTATCTGCAGTTAGCTACATTGATTTGTGCTCAGCATGTACTGTGCACCTGACCCGATCTTGTGTTTTGTGATGTAATCAAATTAACATTAAGTTGAGCACCGGTACCCTCCAATCACCAGTGGTCACTAAACAACAAAATCTTTAATACCAATTGTACTTGAGGTGAACAGTTAAATAACACAATTCTGATTAGTGACAATTGCAAGGCAATATAATGTTCCAATCAATTGTGAACCACAGGAGCCCACTTATGCATCTTACACATACACATTTGCAAGTCACTCTTGCAAAAGAGATTTTTAATCTCAAAGTAACTGCTTAAGTACAGGTTAAATAACAACCAAATAAAACAACACAAAAGTAAAATAATTGTTGATACATTTTTACATGGGAGCATATTCAATGTACATATGTGGAGGGATATACCAGAGGTAGTTTATTGAACACATGGTGCACATCATTGAGTACCTTCCACCATCTGTGACATTTCCTTGGTAAACTGGTCAGTCCAGTTTGCTGATGAGGTTTGTTTGGCAGGCGCTCTACATGTGTGTGTGTGTGTGTGTGTATATATATATATATATATATATATATATGTATATATAATGAGAGAGAGAAAGAGAGCATGCCACCCACTCAACATGTTACCAAAATAAGCCCAGAACCGGGACATTGTGCTGTTCAGTGACGAGAGCAGCTTTTAATTAGCAGATAGATGTACTGTTTCGATTGATTAATCCCATTCCTCACGGCAGATCAGCACTGATGAGAGCTCATATAATCCGCACAGTGAATTTGTGAGTGAAACAGGGCATGTTTTCTCTACAGGCGGCCCACACTGGCTTTAACTAAGAAATGAATTTACCACAAATGAAAACCTCCCACTGCAATGTCTCTAGTGCAGCATTCAAGTTGGTTTGGCCGTGACCAGCGCATAACAATGTCAACAACAATTGTCATACCGTGGTCAACCAACAGAAATGTGTGTGTGTGTGTGTGAGAACAGGTGCTATTAGGGGAAAGGCATTGGCCTGAGGCCTGACATTGCGGCACCTGTGTCTCTGCCTCACAGTGTTAAAGGGTAAACTAGTTGAAGCGATGCTATTTGATGGCTGACACTACTGATTTATAGTATGTATTTCTGACAACAGTGTTTCAGTGGAGTTTCCAACATGTGTCTACCTATAAGCACATATTTTAGGTGTTGGTGTTTTGGGTAGGGTATTTTCTGTCCTCCATAAATTCATACATGGACACACTTGCACAGTAGGAATATATGGGGGCACAGACTCTTGACCTCACTTGACCTCAAGCCACTTTTTCCAAGAAAACTGATTTTCGTCTCCCGCATGAGTAAGAAACACAGATAACAGGAAGTTCCAAGGCCTGTCATGTGTTAAGAGTAGCCAACCGCATCACCATAGCAACTGTTTTCACAAGGGACAGGTAATTGATTTTGGCTGAGGGGACAACTACTACTTCACCTATCTTTTTGCCATGGGAACCACACCCAATTTGACTGACAGATCCTTGATGATGAAGTGTCAGGTAAACAGTGAATATTTAATTGTTAAATATTATGCTGGGAAAGATTGAATGACCTTTGTACAGGCAGGCTAAACACATACTGGCATTCTGTGTTTGGGAAACATGAGTGGTAAAAAATATTTAGATTGACAAACAACAACTGTATTTTACATCTGACTGATAAATGTTATTGATAGAACAATGTTCATATATGTGGACATGGTGACTATTGCTGCTGGAAGTTTCTGGGGATATTGGAATATTTTTTTACTCATATCTCTTAAATAATCCTCTGAATATTTAGTTCATGTTAAGACACCATCTCCAGCCTTTGTAACTGTAATTTAATGCAATATAAATGTAAGAAAATATTATAGAGACAAATAATGATATTACAAATGAGCTATAATCCATAATATTTTATTTTCACAATGACATTGTACCTTTCTATGTAAAGTCAGGTTACATTTAGGACCGGACCATATATCAACTTGTAAGTGCATCACTTTCTTAGTGACTTCTACCAGGATTCAGGAACAATGTGTTTTTATATCATTTCCTTATATACAGCTTCCTTCAAGAACAAGGAGAAACAATTACCCATTTTCTACCAGACAGGATGTTTCAAACAAAATATGTTTTGCTTTATTAAAAACAGCAAAATGTCATCCAAAATGCTTCAGAAATAAATGGAGTTCTGTAACTGAATGTAGTGTTTTCAATGCATTGGGATTTTTCTTTCATTTCTGAACAAAACAAAGAAAAACATTATGATCTGATTGTCTGGCGTGACCAGAGAGTCTTAAAGAGTTAGGATTTGGGAGGAACTGTGGCTGCATTTTGTTGTTCCATAAGTACAGTAGAAAATAGGACTGCAAAGGGATGTTAAAACTCTTTAATCTATTTAATTCCACTTTCATAAAGGAAGTCAAATAAAACGCACTGGAAACATCTGCAGGAGATTCTAATGGAATAATGGACATATTGGCTGGTGTACCTCAGCATTTTGAATAAGAGTTGATGATGCCTTCGCTACATTCATATTCATAAGCATGCATGCCGAATCCCTTACCCATAAGCTTGATCAAACGAGTCAAAATATTTAAAATATGCCAATCACAGCTCCACCGGAAAGCCCATGTTGTGCCCAAAGGAAGAGATAAACATGTCAGCACACCCTGTGTTGATGGCAGGCAGGTTGGTGATCGCTGCCCTGCCCGCTGATAAGACTTTCTAAGACGCTGCAGGACTAGCCTGCATGGGCAAGTAACAACACAGGATCACCCAGTGAAGGGAAGATATGTAGACAGGAACTGACATCTCAGGCAGGGAAAGACCTACTTTACAGGTGTTCTCACATTGTTCTCAAATCATCCTTATCAACATTTGCAAAACCGTTACGGTGAGTGCATTGCTCGAAACAACTTGTACAAGCAGCACCACACAATGGCTTACCTGCAAAAGCATGTGACTTGTTCAAATCCATATCTCAAAAGTATGTTTGTAAATTAATATGTTGGTGTAATCAGAATGACAAGTTAGTCAAATTGCTTAGCCATGTTACAGTAACAGTACTATAAGCCTGAACTATGGCTAAGGCGTTGGTGACAATGATTGAAAATGCACAAGGCTGCATATTTTCTGTATGCCTAATTACTAAAAAATTGCATATTGCTGTATGGGAGATTGATTGCAAGAGATTAAGTAGGTTTCGAATATACTTTTACTGTTTGTACTGTAATTTGTTGACAGATCATGTACATTGGAAAAAGACAAGGCTGTTTTATAGCACTGCATAGAAAGTTAGAAATGTTAGGAAACACGTGTAGAAGAACTATATGCTTGACAGATTACGTTCCACTTTTTGTCACTGGTAATGCCTAATTTTCTTGTGGGATACGACTATTCAACAAAACCAGTATGATACATTTTGACATAAGAAACTGAAAATGTAGGGACCAGCAGACAATTGTACATATTTATTTGTACCAAAGCATTTGCAATTTATTCAAAAGAGTGAAATGTTGCTTTTATGATGGGCACAATTGACTAGATGATGTGCAATTAGTTTTGAGAATTTAAATTCTGATCTGAGAAATGTACCAAAGCAAATGAGAAACCCAGTAGCCTAATGTTTAACTTTAGTTATGTTAAGTTGGTTTTGTGGCTTTCAACAATGCATGTTTTTCAGTGTCCCTTGTGTGTGTGGTGAGCGGCCGTGTGCCACAGTTGCTCCCTGAGTATTAACATAAGACCTCTAAAACGTTTTTAATTTGCAGCATAAGTGTTTGGACTCAGGCGATTGCTGCCAGGCAAATGTGGAAAATGGCCTCCGTATAATCGGCTGGCACTCTTGAAATGTTAAATGTTTGTTAATGCACTCGATGGATGTTTTGAGTCCTCTGCTAAATGCTAGTGTTAAATTATGGATGACGGTGTTCATACTTTGAATCCACCCTAATGTTTGTGCTTGTTACAGATGCATGGAGACCTAATACATTACTGCATTAAACCTAAACACATAAGTCAGGGGGACTCATTGTTTTTGAGCTGTGCATTGAGTCTTTGAATCTAATACATACACACACGCACACACACACTTACTTATTAATTATTTTCAATTTCAATATCAATTTCAATTAAATATCAATGTGACCATTCCATTTTGTGGCCAACATGTTTTCTCGAGATGACCATGTGCCTTTGTCAGTCATTGTCCAGTAATATTGTTATGTGGACGTTTGATGTAGACAACTTTCATTTTGTTCCCTAAATCAAACATCCACTGGGGCTCAGAACCCTGACCTTAAGGTCACACCTGAGCTGAACTCCACTACAATCTCAGGCTGCAACCCTCCATGCATTTCTTCACGTGTCAATCCAGCTGTGTGAGATGAATGTTGTTGGGGCTATGACGTTTGAAATGACACCACGTGTCTCACACTCTTATGTTAAGACACATGCGAGTGTGTGGACACACACACACACGCACGCACACAAGCGCACACACACACACACACACACACACACACACAAACACTGGGATAATGTTACCAATTGATATTTTATAAGAAACCATACAGACTAATATGTATATAATAATGTTTTGTTATGAAACTTTTATTTCAGTAAGTATCATCTACAGTATTTAAAGATCACTCAAAAATGGACAGCATATACATATTTGTATGTGGTATTTTATTGTAATAGTTGTGAAAATACATATATGGTTCATCTAGCACATCAAAGAAAACATGCTGTTTCTCAACCCAATTGAGAAAAAGGATATGCTTTTTCTGTGAAGATTTGATAATGAAAACAACAGCTTCTGAAGGAATGATATAAGATCTGAACAATTTAAGCAATATTTCAGAAAGGCACATAATGAATAATAGCATGCAAATGTACATGTAGAATAATATTGTATGTACTGTATTTTTGGAGTAATACTTGTTTAGGCCTTACTAAAGAGATAGAGAGAGCAAAGGAAGACGTGTTACTGATTAGGCTGTTGAAAGATTTATCTGTCTGTCTTCTTGTGTTCAGCCTGTCTTGCAGGCTGCTTATATAACATCTGCTACAGTAGACTGATGTGATAGAGGGATGGTAAACTGTATCCATTTCTCCACCATCTCTCTTGAACTCCAAGGTCAAATATCACTTTATACAGATTAATATTATACAGTTGAAGACTGAATGCCATTGACATGTTTCATGTGTGTGTAGGTCAGTTTGTGTCCTATAGGGGTGCTGGACATACTGTACTTTTGATTTTATGATCAAAATCACAATTTCTCATTTCTACCCAATGGCTTGTACATCACAAGTTTACAGTACAGTAAAAAAAAACATGATTTATCACTTATAATACAACGCTACCAGATTATTACCATGCCTTCTTACATTCAATTTAATTACATTAAATGTAAACGAATACAGCTCATCAGTACATTGCCATGTATTTTTCAATGTGAATTTCTGGTATATTTAAAAGATTGGTAGATTGACAGATGAATAGACAGTTACTGATACAGTAGAGATAGATAGATAGATAGATAGATAGATAGATAGATAGATCGATCAACAAACACAACACATGATAGCAAGCATCCCAATACTCCTTTTTTCTGCCATTTCCTGTGTCTTTTACATCTGAAACATCCTTAATGTCACATTACAACCTGCAGAACGCATCCTTATTTTGATAGATTATACCCCATCAAAAGAGGAGGTATAGATGCACAAAAGGATTATGAATGGAGGTTAAATGAAGCACTGTGATAGAGATCAACTTATATTGGAGTGCAGTTTGAGGTATTATTATTGGAGATGGGGCCCTTCTGGTTCCATCATGTTTGCCTGCATTTCTGGATATCATATTTAGTCTTTTGTTAATTTCTCGTATTGAAAGTTTGCCTCTCCATCTGATGGAGTCAATTGTGAAACATAATTAGTGGACTGATTCATTAAAAAAAAAACACACACACACACAAAATATGCTTATAATTTCGAGGCGAGCAAGACGACGTCATAACTCTGCAATCTTCACAGGAGGCTCGTTTCAAGATGTCTAACGGCTTTGAGTTTCCGTCTCCCGCTGCAGGTTATCCTTTTATGGATGTACTGTAGATGTGGTTAGGATGCGAAAGGATCTGCAATTAATTGAAGCACTTTCTCTCACGTTTTTGCTGCATGAAGATATTTCTAGAAACGCTCAAACAAGTCTCAAACACTCAAACAAGTGAGCGTGATGGGTGCATTTGTTAGTAGTGTGTCATTGGCTATATTAGGCTAAATTAAGTGTATGGGGGCAAATGTAGGCTGTTAGGTTCGTATTATAGCCTACAGTAGACCTATAAGCTACGAACTGATCAGAATAATAAATGTGTAAAGGCATATGTGTGCGCCCATGTGAAAAGAGTGCAGAAGAGCATGTTACAGAGGTTGGAAATAAGGAGGTTGAAGTTTCTAACTTTCAACTTCCTTTGCAGAAATATTGACAAGATAGCATACGTGAATTAAATAACCTCCTCCTACCTCTACAACACACCTGTTCAATCCAATTAAGGGGTTTCAAATTAAACAAGTTAATGACTTGATTCCCATATGAGATCACTGAGACGAATAACGTTTATAAAAATAATTATATCCCAATCACACTTGGCGCCACTCCAACAAGCATATTTTCTACGTCTTCAACAGTAATGAAAACAGATGCCGAATAAAGTGTGATGACGCACACCTATAGCGGGTTGTGGAGTTGCGCTAATGATAGCACCGGTGACGCGTCGTGGCGCGGCACCAATATAAAAGTAACGGCGCGCATCGTGTAGATTCTGAAGCGCGCAGGAGCAGCAGAGACGCCCGAGCACACTTTGGAAATACACCTCGACCCTTATATTGTAAGTAGTCTGCAGCTTCCATTGACTCCATAACGATTTTAAATGTTAGACTAGTTTGTCTAACATTTAGACAAACTAGTGGTATAAAGAAAGTATAGTGATCAAATAACAATTTCAAGTATATTTAGTCTATTTACTTTTCAATTAATATTGTGCTGATTGCACTCTGCTTTGTCAACATCGATCCATAGTCAATAGGCCTAATAATTAAGCCTATTAGCCTTTCTTTTTGTCACATATGACAATATTTGAATGGTGTTTTGTTATCAGATGCATCCTAACGTGGCCACCTGGGTCGGAACCCTGGGCTTCCTGCTGTGGGCGCTGATCTGCCTGGGGACCTTGACGGAAGGATACCCAGTCATACCGGAGAACCCTGGCGATGATGCCCCACCCGAAGATATCGCCAAATATTACTCTGCCCTGAGACATTATATTAATCTCATCACAAGACAGAGGTGGGCTAACTGTGCAGTTGTGTCTAAATAGCCTATTGTATAATAGAATAGCATGTAGACCTAACATTATATGGTGAGCCCCAGAAGCGTTTCAATTTAGACAAAATACACTTTTTAATCATGTTCTATTAGCCTGTATTATATTTTATATGTCTCGATTGTTCTATAGGAATCATACATATGTGTGAATGAATTGCAAATTAATCTAGAAAATCTAAGGCATTAGAGTTTGTGTGAATTAATAGGCCGATAAGGAGTATTAATGTCTCCACCCTTTGTATCCCTAGGATGGGATCAAATGAAACGGCAATCAGTGCTTGCGTTTAGCTTTTGAAACAGAAGCAGACACTTTACTAACATACAAAAACTAAACAGGCCATATGTCATTAACAGATGTTTACTAAATGTGCACATTTATCTATTTTTTATTCTATCTATTTATTAACTTATTTTATCTGTCTATACTTGTTCTGTTTTATATTTATATCTTATTTGTATTTTCAGTGTATTTTATTTTACATTGCTCTTCATTGTGTTGCTGTGTTTCCGCCTTGATTTTATACCTACAATGACAGTTTCTTATTGTAAAGCACTTTGTGATTATATATCTGGGAAAAGCGTTATATAAATAAACTTACTTACTACAACGTTTTGAGTGCCAACAGACTCACATGCTGTTAGATATAACAAATGTAGCACCTGATAGAAGATGATGCCATAAATGTATTGTAACTTTTCTTTTTATGTTTCAATAGGATTGTGTCTTTTCTCAGCCTCATTATAAGAAAATAAATACAAAGACATTTGTGGCATACGGCATTGTTGTTGTTGTTGTTTTTTGCTTTGTGTTTTTGTCACTTCTCATCTTTACAACAAAACCAAGCCTTTTTTGATCAGATTTTACTATAGATATGTGTTTACCCTTTACCCCTCCATTCCTCCCCCTCTCTCTCTCTCTCTCTCTCTCTCTCTCTCTCTCTCTCTCTCTCTCTCTCTCTCTCTGTGTTCCAGGTATGGAAAGAGATCAGGTCCTGAGATACTGGACACACTGGTCTCACAGCTGCTGTTGAAGGAGACTGCAGACAACCTTCCACAGTCAAGGTGTGTGTGTGCGCGCACATTTACATGTGCAGTGCGTGTGTGCATTGTGAGTGTATTTGTGTGAGATGATTTGCAAAGGTCCTCTTTTTTGTTATTAATTCATCTGTGTGTAACTGAGCGTGCGGTTGTGTGTGCGAGTGTGTATGTGTATGTGTGGAAACATACACTAACCTAGATTCATTATCTTCCATAGATCTGATCCATCGATGTGGTGATGACGTCATCTTTACCCCGTCAGGCCAAGTCATCATTACCACACACGCACACATGCTACACACACACACACTAACCTCTGACGAATGTCTAATAAAACAACTCTGATCATTCAACAATAAATGCCCCCTCTCCATCTTCTACAACCTCTATGAGCTTCTGAGTAACCCCTTTCCACCATGAACCGTGCCATAACCTATGTACATAATTTAATCTGAGTCAACATATGTAAATTGTTATGATAGGAGTTGGAGAAGCATGTTGATTGGTATGGTATAACTGTGCAAATAAAGACTCACTGTTTGAAATAGGTCTATATGTTTGCTTTCTCTGAACGGGGTGAGTGCATTACGTTTGAACAGTGTGAGGCTGAACACAAGACAGCATTCACGTGTAAATGTGAACATGTCTAAGAGCTGGGAAGTAACTATACATATTGTACAAATACTTAAGTACTTTACTTAAGTCGTTTTCAGTATCACTTTACTCAAGTATTTATTTTTCTTCTTTTACTTGTACTCCTTACACAAATACTTTCTACTCATTACTTTTTATAAAGGGTCTAGTTTTGGAAAACGATTGAGAGGAATTGTTTGTTAATTTTGTATAATTGCGTGCTTTCCCAAAATTTAAGAAGCAGACAAGAAATGGTAAATTAATTTTGGAAACGGTGAGCTCCACAGTATAGACTACTGTAATTCATTCAGATTTACCAGAATAGGCTATTATAAATTAGACAAAAAAATAAGTGGCAAAGCTGGTGACTACTGCATGTGTAAACCATCTACTAATTTAGTATCTTCTGCATTTATCCACAAGTTGACACTCATCACATTGTATGTCATGTTAGGCAATACACAATAATATGTTAGCATGTCTAATCCATCATGGCAATAGGGAAGCAGCTGTGGTTGATGTTCTAAATAATATATAGATTTGTAATACAGTTTTTTACATATTATGCAATTGCAATATTTTTGTATTTAGTGTTAGGGTTTGAATGAAAGTTTCAGTTTTGAAAAGAATATGTAAACGTGTAGACTACATCGTTTTGGTTGTGTCTGAGAGAAAGTAATCCATGAAATTTGAAAGATGTCCATTTTTTGTTAAAGCAATGAAAAAGAAACCAGTTGAACACACATATACTGCAGTTGAGCTCACGCTGTGAAGAGTTTTGGGTCCTAGCAACTGTAAAAAACGATATCAGGATATATTATAATAACATTATTTTTTATTGAATTTTATTGAAACATGATTTTCCTACCGATGTTCAGTTAGCTTTTTCCCAGAAACAGCCCGGTACAAATGTCCTTTTTACATTTCAGTACATTTTAGAGCTTGCATGCATCATAATTGATAGCCTGGCCCTATACAATGGCGCCCTCTTTTGGCTCTAAGTGGAAAGGCTGAGTATAAACGGTAGAATATGGTTATTGTATAACCCGACATGCCAGATGAATTGTCATAAGTCCATCTGGGTAGACGTCCATTGAAACTGTTTGTAAAGCGCAGGTAGACTTCTTTCATAAACATATTTGGCAATTGATTGGATGGATCGTTTTCTACTGATTCTCACGTCTAAATTAAACGGAATATCGCGAGATCATGATGGCTAGTTCTTGTATAGGACTACTCACCAATGAGGCCACAATACACTGCTAAACCAGGTTGTTGAGAAGCCTACCATAACAAAAGCATGCGGTATAATAGGCTATCATAATAAAGCCTAAATTAGGCCTACATGTTAAATGCCTAGCTAAATAGTCACAAGAAACATTTATATGTAGCCTATTAAAACGTTTTATGTAGGTTAGGCTAATAATGTTATGTTTACCATTATAAATGGACTTTATCCTACCTGTGTTTAATTATAATTCAACAATAGTGTCTTCCTGTAGCCCATCAATGAAAATAGATAAAATAGCCTACATAATATAGAAATATAGAAATAGTGTCTGGCTGAAGGTAGTCCACTGTGTAGCTCAACTGTTGAAACTTTGCATTAATTCGACGTTAATCTCAAAATAGGCTGCATTTACACATTGAATTCAGTAAATAACTATCTTGTGATTGAATATCCTTTAATGTTAGACTATTTGTATTAGGCTATTTAATTGCAATCATATAAAAACAGCCTATTTGTGGGAATATGTCAGCGACCTAAAAAAAAAAAACACAAGTCAGCATTGTAAAACTCTTCTGTTCTTAATAATCAATAACAACTCAATTATACTGTATTCAGTAATGTGAGGGTTAGACCTGGACAAACATTGGTCAAAGCAGACGTCATCATCAGAGGAGGCGGGGCATGTGAGTGTGATTGGCACCGTATTCCCTAGGAGTTAGCTGCGGGACCACGACCTAGACAGCTGAGAGGGGGTTTGAATATCCAACCGGGACAGTCAGTGGACAACAGTGGACTCAGACCATCGATTAATAGGTAAGTCACAACACAGTGATCATATTCAACACATGCCTATAGATATCAAATCGTTCCCACTTGACTGAAATGAAAAAAAAAGGAAATAGTCTACCTCTAGTTGCCGCGTTGTGTGAATCTCTCGCTCTATGTATGTATGCATGCATGTGTGTGTGTGTGCGTGCGTGTGTGTAATTGGACTTTCACATGTAAGACCTAGCCTAGAGCCTTCATTGGGCTTAGTGTAACTCCGTTGGCGTACACTGTATGTGTGTGAGTGCTTGTTCTGGCATTGGATGCCTCGCCTTCCCTTTCCTGCATGGCTAAGTCGTGAGCCACACAGACCCAGAGCTAGACATGCAGGAAAAGTGTGCACACCATAACAATGGATAATGGATGGATAACAAAAATGGCCGCACGTGTGGCGATATCAATTTACATATGTGGTGGTTATAAGGGTAATGATACAATGCCTTTCTAAAACGATCGAATAGCGTTATACCAGCGACGGGACACATGGATACACCGATGAGCTTGCTATGGTACCTCGGCGCTGCAGTTGTGTTCCGGGTCAATATGTTCACGAACAACAACCAACACCTAATTTGCATTGAGGAGGTAATGTTGAATGAAAAGGAGCAGGGCACCTTGTGGTTTGGCATAGGTCGCCTTGACTGGAGGCACTGGTGGACAGCGGTATTGATTTTTCCCTCTGCTGAGACGTGCAGCGTCGAATATTAATGCACTTAAACAACGCCAGAAACAATTTGTGACCGCATCAAAATGGGCATATAGCTTTCAATTAATTTTAATAGACTCTAGCACTGATCGTCTGGCAGGGCCTGCTGGAGCCTGGCGTGTGATGGGGGAAGCCCATATGCAACATCCTCGGGTATCCTTCGTGGGGAGGAGCTTTGTTTGGTAATCGGGTCCACTGCCATTCCATATGAAAAGGACGCACCTAGATCCTATTGCAGTTTAACTGCACTTTAATGACCGTTTTTCTTAATATCCGAAGGATAATAGGGCAATATTACATTTGGAGAGCTAATTAGAACGAAAAGAGGAAGGGAAGCAGCCACAGACCATTACGTGTGCTGGAGCAAATCTGTAATTGTAAGACTAATGTGGTCAGCTCTAGAGTTAAATTAAGCTTTACGCCCTGGAGCAGGTGGGAAAGTTGTCTTAAGGTAATGTAGCCTACTGTAGACTTATTGTAACATGAGAGTATGCCATCTTCTTTTATCTTGATGTCAGAGAGAACTAATGCCTAATGTGAAATGCTTTTAGAAACATGCTTTGCTCTTGCTCTTGCTCACATGCTTCTTCAGGAAAGAAAGAAGACAGAAAGAAACCACCCACACTGAAAGCTCGCAAACTACATTTGTCAGAGGTGACGTGACGTCAAACACACACACACACACACACACACCTATAACTACAGTAACACCCTACTGCATCACAAACTAGGCCAATTGTGAAATGAATGTGTCACCACTATGGAAATGTACGTATTCAGTTGGCAAAGGATGAACTTGTGCAAGTTCCACTGTTGGCCATGGTAAAACACAAAGTATTATGAGTCAGGATGAGCGTTGTACGCAGCGCTGAGTCGTAATCTATAATCAACGTGGCCTTGCCGCAGATAATGAAAGCGTTATGCCGGCTGACACACTTTCACATCGGCAGTGCTCACTAAGACACCCATACTCCAGTCTCACATTGCCTGAAACAAGAAAGAGCTGAATCAGTGTTGCAGTGATGCAGTTATCTGTGTGTGACGTGATTAAAGAGGCACCATTTGAAATGCTCTTCCAGGAAGAACAGAATCCCATTCACTGGTGATGAACTGCTCCGATCCAGGCCGGGGGGGGAATAGGGTGCAGAGCCTGCAGTCTCTAGATGTGTGGATCTGGGGTCTCAGGAGGGTGTCAAAAAGAGAGCTTGAGAACGGAATGGACTGCATTGGGCTGGGGAGCGGAAGTACGAATTGATGAACCGAGTGTATCCTCTTTTGTCAGACGTGATGGATAGGCAGACATGCTCAATATCTTCTCAGGCTCACTGTTGGTGACAGCTACGGTGTTCTTTATTCTGTTTCATGTTCCAATGAAATAGTGGCTTATCCTACTGTATGATTGTATTTAGTATATTGTTTGATGCTTACTCATTTCTAGTTGACCACTGATAAAATCATCTGACACATCCATCTATGAATAACCAGCATTATTTCCTACAATCATATCTTGTTAGGTTGCTAAGGAGGTGTCGTCGTATAACCTTTAGACGACCTCCGTACCACAACAGCTGCAATAACAGTAGAGTGATGATTAATACAAATCCCAGCAGTCAAACTTTATTTCGCTGATATTAACATGCTAAAACTACCAACTTGGTAGCAGTTGTAATCCTCTTACCGGTGTGTGTGTGTGGAGGGGGGGGGGGGGCTACTTTAGGCTGCCTACATGACATATCTTGAGGTGGTTGATTGACACTGAGGCTATTCATAGAAATAGCCACACTGTACACACACGGTTCCACAGTACACTGCATATATTCACGTGGACCCACTTAGGGAAGAGAACCATTCATAACAAGTGTAATACCGACCACCACGTTAAGACGGTGTGCGCCGTGCAAGTCTGCCATGACTGAGTCTTCACATAGACAACAGGGAAGACATACAGATGTGAACGTCTCTAGTGCTGTACAGCCTGACTGCCTGTAAGATGTTATTGTTAAGTCAGTGAGAGCAGTGCAGCGCGACGTCTCTCTAGGCTTCTGGCTCTCTGGTACACAGAGGGAGGGAGAGGATGAGAGAGAGCACCTTAAAGACGTAGGCCATTGAGACGTTACTGTGTGTGTATTTCTGTTTCACCACCCCAGGGAATGGAGCGTACACACTCTTCCAACTAGGGCTGTTTAAAGCTCATTCACAAAAGGCATAGGATGGCAGATAAACAGAGCCATAGCGTAGGCTCAGCCTGCACGTATAGTCGGTTGTTGTTCAGGTGAGATCTCCCAGCTGTGGAGTCTATCAGTTTGTCACAGCATGGGTGTACACACACACTTGTGAAAGTCCGTGATCTCTTTGTGGGGTTCACACAAAAACATGGATGGATAAAGTGTGGCTTATATATAAACGAACTGACCAAATATGGCTGCAGTATGTGTCAAATTACTCTTCAAACCATATGGTACACTACATACTGTACGCAGTACAAATGCAGTATATTTGAGTTAACAGTGAGCGCGCTTTCTGTATGCAGACAGTCACTCCATATCCTGCTAGGGTATTTGACTACCTCTCTCACACTCTCCCCTTTGACAGACATAATAGAGTACTCCTTACCAACCACACCCTCTTCTTTAAAGATGTGTGCTGTCTCTCTGTGAGTTTGATCTCCTCTGTGCATATCTCTTTTGGAAGTGCACTCTTTTCCCCTCTGGTCTATTCCTCTAGATGATATATTATAGAGGCGACTGTATTGATTGTATTTAACGAGGGTGATGATGTTATATAATGAAATGACTGGATATAAATGCCATGGCTGTTTACTCCCCATGGCGTAGACTACTAGGAATGCTATACAGAGAGGTATGGATGGTGCGAGTAGAGAGAAAATGAACGCATGATAAGTGATGATCTTTTATTATCCCTTTGGAAATCAGGGCGGAGGAGGACTTATCTACTGGGTCCTCCACTGTTTATTTTATGTGTCAGCTTGCATTTTGTAATGAACATTTAATGAAGGGTATTCAGAAGAGGTAGGTTATGTTTGGGGTGGGGGGGGTGAAGATTGTGGGTGGCGATTATTGCTGTCTACACTCCTCTCTGAAAACTGGCCATACCGGGCCAGAGACCAAGGGGTTAATGCAGGAATACATTTTGTGTGTGTGTGTGGAGGAATGCGACTGCCAGAGTGAATTATTCCATTGGAATGAATAGGTATTGCAATACCCTTTTGTTTCTAGTGGCGCACCCATACATTATAGTGGCTCAGTGCCAGTTGTTGATGCAAGCATCTTCTGAATGACTGAGCACAATGAACAGCTCCTGTCTGTTGAAACAATGGCTGCTGCCTCTGAGCAATACTCTCCTGACTTGTGGGAGACAGTAATGGCATACACACACGACTCACAGAAGCAGGAACCATGTTTTGCGTGTGACTAGACTTAGGTAGGGTTGCAATGATCATGCATGTGTGTGTGTGAATATTCAGAAATCTACTGCACAGTAATGCAAGTGTACAGTAACTAATTGTGTGTTACAAACACCCCCTTCCCTGCCCCATCTAGATCTCCAGGTTGGACTGATGAAAAGCCACTAGTTTGACTGGGAGGTTTGGCTACTATGCCGACAGACAAAGGTAAACAGTACATCTCTCTCTGCACATCAGTTGATCCAGAGAACATGAATGAACTCACAGAGCACACACATAAGTCTGTATCAATGCTTCTGTATGGCAGTAGCGATCCGTGACCCTGGACACTGGGCCTTCGGTGTCACCACACCAAGACTACATTTGCTGAAAGTATGCGATGGTTCAACATCCGACAAGAAAAAATCTCGCCAAACATCTTAAATGATTAACTGACGACATCTAAGAAACAGTGGTCTCAAGTGGGTGGTCCTTATCTCTCACCTGAATTAGAACATAGCAGTGCATAATCGCGTAAATGCGTCTGGGTCTCCAACACCGACCCGTCTCTCCCGTGAGCGGCCTTAGGCTTAACCGTATTGTCGTCAAAAGCATTAGAGCTTGACCGGTGTTCAAAAATGTAGGAACAATTTGAATATCATTCTCTTTAGTCTGCCACGTTGAAAAACAGTGTATTTAATCCAATGATATTCAGTTTAATTTATATTGATTCTCTATAGCCTAATAATATTGCACCATCAAGTCCTACTGTACCGGTTGGTAAGTTACGTAGGGTAGACTACAGCAATTTGTTTGACGGTAAGCTCAGCCTGCTAGAAACAATAAACTCACAACATAGCAGCATAACTCACAATTGGGGAATTCAGAATTAGTTGAATGATGTTCAAATCTTCGCAGAACACCCCCCCCCCCCCCATCCAATATCAAAATATGATTGACTAATCAAACGCGCCCACATACACTTGACTGTGGAAGTAAATGGCGTGGGGTAGTGCTGGACGATATGGCCAACATTTATATCACGATATACTTCATTATTTCGGTCGATACGGTATAATTCCGATATCGATATGAACAATAAAAGCCTCAGAATATTTGCACCCACAATGGAGT
>JAODUH010063056.1:0-17376 GCA_027564835.1 Typhlichthys subterraneus | reverse complement strand
TTTCAGTTAACGACAATGTTTTTTCCCACTTAGTTTTCGTTATTTCGTTCGTTTTCGTTTACGATTATAACCTTGGTCTGCACACACAAGCACAAACACACACACACGTGAACACAAATTAGAACACGTACATGCATGCACGCACACACACGTACACACACACAGCTGGCATTTACTGTAAACAATGGCGGGCTTTGTTGACCTCTGAGCTGCTACGTCAAACTGAACGGGCAGCACTCACACACACACACACACACACACACACACAGGCAGCACTCTCCCATGTCTCTCTTTCCTGATGTGCTGCCAATCGGAGCAACAGCAATGTGCTGTGCTCCCATTGGACCCCAGGTGACGTATAAACAGCCAATCGGAGCAACAGTAATGTGCTGTGCTCCCATTGGATCCCAGGTGACGTATAAACAGCCAATCAGAGCAACAGTGCAGTAAAATAGGGGTTCCCAACCAGGGGTACAAGTGTCCCTAGGGTTCAAAACTGCACACAATCAAATCAGCTAGCTAACACATGAACAATGGATCATCTAGAAGATCCACACATGAATATGTGATATTGATATGATATGTATGATATATAATATCAATATGGGGGTACGGCACCATGAGTACATGAGACAAAAACGGTTGGGAACCATTGGCCTAGAAGACAAACTGGACACAATGTGTGTGTGTGCCATGGGGTGTGTGTGTGTGTGTGTGTGTGTGTGTGTGTGTGTGTTAGGAATTCACAATTCCATGGCTGCCCACGCCACTGACCTCAGAACAGCTCCAACACTGTTCAGACCTCCCACTCACGCACAGACGACCTACCGTAGAGCGCCTCACGTTAGCTTGTAGTGGACAGCAGAGACAGGCAGACAGGCAGACAGACACAGACAGGCAGGCAGGCAGACAGGCAGACAGACAGACACAGACAGACAGACAGACAGACAGACAAACAGAGACACAGGGCCCATAACACGCATGGCATGGTTTGACATAGCAGCCAAACAGCTCGTCTTTCCCACCATTGAGCTGTTTGTGAAGGTGAGTGTGACTACTGTTGCTACTGTACAGTGTTCATGTCTGCGTCTTTACTTGTGATGTGTGTGTGTGCGTGTGTGTGTGTGCGTGTGTGTGTGTGTGTGCAGGCTGGCAGTGATGGAGAGAGTATAGGAAACTGTCCCTTCTCCCAGAGGCTGTTTATGATTCTGTGGCTTAAAGGGATCATATTTAATGTCACCACTGTGGACCTGAAACGGTAACTCACACACACACATGCATGTACACGCGCGTGCACACACATGCACACACGCACGCACGCCCTCACACACACTCACACTCATGTACACGCACACACGCACACGCACGCACACACACACACACACATGCATGTACACACACGCGCTTACGCAGCACAAGTAAAGTTACAGTTACTAGTTATCAGATTTAAATGATAATCATAGTAATTTTTGGATTACCTAAATTTAGTAACATAATCTGATTACCTAAAAATCCAGAGCAGTTTACTGCATACATGTTGTACAGGAGATCTGATTAAGGTAGGATTAAATTTCAATTATTGACTGACGTTAATGAAAGGTAAATAAGAGAACATCCGATCGTTTTATGCATTTTTCTTCTGTAAACTTCCATTTTATACTTGAAAGTTGTCCTAGAAGTAATGTTCACATTTTTTAAAAATACCTGTAATCTGATTCCACTAGTTCAGCTCTAACTGTAATGGAATACAGTTACTGTTTTTTTGGTAATCAGATTACAAGTGATTGATTACATGTAATCAGATTACATCCCACTTTGTTATGATAGACATAAACTAGTGGGTCAGTGTTTAAATGTGTGTGTGTGTGTGTGTGTGTGTGTGTGTGTGTGTGTTGTCATTGCGTAGGAAACCAACGGACCTGCAGGACCTGGCCCCGGGGACGAACCCGCCGTTTGTGACCTTCAACGGGGAGCTCAAGGTCGACGTCAACAAGATAGAGGAGTTCCTGGAGGAGAAGCTCCCCCCACCTAAGTACACACACACACACGCACACGTGTACTCACGCGCGCACACACACACGCGCACATGTACACAGGTGGTGACTGCCCCCCCCCCCCCCAATAGGTACCCCAGACTAGCAGCCCGCCACCCAGAGGCCAACACGGCCGGCATCGACATCTTCGCCAAGTTCTCCGCCTACATTAAGAACCCTCACAAGGACGCCAACGAAGGTCAGAGAGTGTGTGTGAGTGCTTGTGTGTGTGTGTGTGTGAGTGCTTGTGTGTGTGTGTGTGTGTGTGAGTGCTTGTGTGTGTGTAAGTGCTTGTGTGTGTGTTTGTGTGTGTGTGTGTGTGTGTATGTGTGTGTGTGTGAGTGCTTGTGTGTGTGCTTGTGTGAGTGCTTGTGTGTGTGTGTGTGTGTCAGAGAGAGAAGGGAAGAAACACGTTGCGTTGAGGCTCCCCCTGCAGTCAAGTAGGCACCTGCACACGTCCAGACCAGTCCCGTATGTGACATCAGTGTAATGACAGCACATGGGCCACTTGGGGGCGCTGTGCTCTATGTAGCTCTGCCTGTCCTCCTGTGCTACCTCACTACCTGTGTCTCACCTAGACACAGCGTGAGTGTGTGTGTGTGTGTGTGTGTCCAGGCCTGGAGAAGGCCCTGGTGAAGGCTCTGCAGCGCCTGGACGACTTCCTGCGGACCCCCCTGGTGGAGGAGATCGATGCAGACTCCCTGGGGGTCCTGCCAGAACCCTCCAGAAGCTTCCTGGACGGGAATGACCTGACACTGGCAGACTGCAACCTGCTGCCAAAGCTGCACATTCTCAAGGTCTGTGTTGTTGTTAACGAGATATATAATATTAATATTAATAATATTTATTATTATTATTATTATTATTATTATTATTATTACCACCTCCATGTGTTGCCTGCAGGTGGTTGCCAGGAGATACCGCGGGTTTGAGATCCCAGGGGAGATGGTGGGGGTGTGGAGGTATCTGGGCCACGCCTACAAGAGGGAGGAGTTCATGAACACCTGCCCTGACGAGAGGGAGATCGAGATGGCCTACCTGGGCGTGGCCAAGAGAATAAACTAGGTGGGGGGGAGGTATATACAGGTATGCATTTATGTATAAATGTAACAGGTATGTTACACTGAAATTCATGCTTGTCCACATTGTTGGACAGACATTTTGTTTGTTGTTTTTGTTGCTTTGGTTTGTCTTTGACCTTTCATGCCAATAAAGTAAACTGAATTGAGAGAGACAGAGAGAGAGAGGGAGAGAGGGAGAGAGAGAGAGAGGGAGAGAGAGCGAGAGAGAGATAGATTAAGAAGGGGGTGCAAGAGTCCAATTCTCAGTAGTGTGTTGAGGTCTACTGCATAGTGTGTGTGTGTGTGTGCGTGCGTGCATGTTTACACACAGGTTTAGCTAGACACTGATCTATCGTCATGGTAACTCTGATCTGGTAGCCTAAGCCCCAGGTTCATGACCGCTCCCCTGCTAATACTGCACCGACACCTCATGTATTGGTCATTGAAGCTAAATGCAAACGTGGACATTAACACCAGGACTGCATGCAGAATATTTTCAGGTTTGTATTTATACTCTCAGAGACAATGGCAGTGCCAGTTTACCTGTTAGCTGATATTGTGAGACAATTATATAAAAAAAATGCTATAAAAGAATCAATATATACTTATACACTGCACTAACATCTAATTTTGTGTGATAATTTTTTTATAAATTGAAATTCTAGTTGGACTTGTTATAAATGGCTTATCTAGTGATTTAAATTAAGTAAATCTACCATTAAAAGTTAATTTCACTTACTGCACTGGCAGCCCAAATTGCTTGTTTTAAGCATTAGTCGGCTCATAGCTAATATATTTGCACTTATATTTAATAGGTCATTTTTTGCAGTGTGTTGGACACACTATGCAACTAACATGGGTATATATGAATGTGCATCAGTAATACACTAACATACTGCATGAACAAGGATATCATGAAGGTAAATGAACATGATTAGTTCAGAGGACGCCAGACTAGATTGGACTACTGGTTTAATAAAGACTGTATCTTACTGTATATGTCACTAATGATGATGATTGACAGCTGGGCTGTGGGCGGGGCTTGGTGTTGATGGGGTATCTATAAGGAGTTTACATTTCAAAGGAAACATTGTGGTTTAACCCTGTCCAAAGAAAGCATCACTTAGCGCTCTAAAAAACACATTCGCAAATTTGTATTTTTATTTTTAAGACTACATTTACATAGCCAATATGTTATATTGTCTTGCCATTGAAAGTAAATGTGCTTTTTTTTTAAAGAAACATTTGTAAATGTGTATATTGGAGAGCTAAGTGATGTTGGATATTTATCACCTTGGATCTTACAACGTTAACATGTATAAGTTGCTCATCATGTCTAGATACACTAGGCTGAAATGTGCCCCAAAATTGTTTGGATTCTTAATTTCCCAGGATGATTGACTCCATGTCATTATGTTTAGAGAAATGTATGTAATTTATGTTTATGTTTAAAACACATTCACCAAATAAACATTGAATCAACATACATGGAAGAAAAGTGTATATTTTTCCAGTATTATTTTTGTCCTCGGTATGTGCAGACTGTATAACAGTGTCTACGTTTTGACTGTAGATACGCGGTGACGTTGAGTTTGGCGGCCATTTTGAATGGCCTAGATGTGTTGGCCTGTGTGAGGCTCTGTAATATTCCACACCAGCCTGCAGTATTTAGGCTTCCTCCAAAATTGATCCATGTGTCAATATCTGCAGTTCCTCTATCGGCCACTTGAGGTTGATTGAAAACGCAAGTGTTACTGCCTGCGACAAAAAAAAAAACGGTTTTGTCCTCAATAGCTAGTCTCCCTGTTCATGAGGGGGTAAATCTTTATTCCACTCAGCAGTAAAAATATATTAAGACATGAATTCATCCCATTATAATATTTCAGAAAATAATCATTATTTTATTTTATTATATTAGGGGTGCTTAAATGCAATTTATGTGTGCATGAGCACATCTACAAATAGTCAAAATTGCCAATGTGTGCGCTAAAATGCATAAAATTCATGCTGATATATCCATATTGAACTTAAATATTGACTTTAAAAAATGTATATCGGGAATCAAATCGCAATCGCAATATCTGTCAGAACAATATTAACTTATATTATAGACAGAATTAGATTTTTCCAAAATCAGTCAGCCCTACCATCCCATTATAGCAGAGCCTTACAGGTGGAGTCAGGTAGGCTTGCCAGGATGGCCAGAAGGCCAGACAGCTCGAGCTTCAAACCCGTTCTCCAGAAAACCTACGGTTGCACTGCAATAACTATATCTACCTTAGTGTAATAATGTGGTGTTAATATTTTAAATCTAGTTGGAATTGTTTCTAATATAAATGGCTTATCTAGTGACTTAATTTAAATAAATATGCACCTAATTGAAGAAATTTTGGCAGACAAATTTGCTTTAAGCATAAGCAAACTCATAACTAATATATTTGCACTTATATTTCACGTTACGAAGGGGTTATCCATTTATTTATACAGTCTATGGTTTCCAAACACAAGTGATGTATATTTTGGCTGTAGGCTTTTTTCATGTCTATCTGGGGAAAAATGTTTGGTGTAAGATAGCGATGTGATTATTTTACAGCCCATGTGGTAAAGAGACAAATTAAGTCAACCGTTTAACTTCCATTTCACCAAAAACATGAATTATATTGATAATTACAGTTTCCTTATTATTTAATATTGTTCATATAATGATAACACACACACACGCACGCACACACACACACACGCACACACACATTGCTAAGGCAACACACAAACCTTCTAAGCTTAATGACATCGTAACAGCTCCAGAGAGTAAACAGCGATTAATCACCATGGAGACTTCCAGAGAAGGAATTCCATGTCAAAGTAATAATATGTAAACCGCCAAAGGAACGACTAGACGAAGTTTACCGTGTTAAAAGCACCTCATGTCACTGTAACTTGGTGTCATGGTAAAGATGATATATAAGAAGAAAATATGGTTTGGACTGGGACTGATTAAAGGTCATTCTGGAGAAAGATTGTTGATATTTTACCTGGATCACAACAAAAGCACCTCTCCTTTCAACGCCATAGGCTGCTCCCTCTAATGCTCCACCCCCTACATTGGACACGCATTGCCAAGGCTCCGATGGTGCGGTCTGCACCAATTACAGAGGCAGGGTTTGGAAACACCAGATCTAGCAGACCATGTTGTTAGCATTCGCAGACATGCATATTGGCTTACAATCGCTGACTCCAACTTTAAGCACAGGCCTGTGTGTGTGTGTGTGTGTGTGTGATGAACAATGGAGGACAGTGTGGCTGTAGAAAAATAGGCTCCAATCTTTATTATCACAGTCTTTTGCCATTCTAGGGTTTATCTTTATTTATAGTTGGCACTCAGGCAGATCATTTTGCCCTCGTCTCTTGGGATTGGGGAGGGGGGGGGTGGGGGGGGGGCTACGTGGTTAAGAAGGCAGTGTTTGCTCATCGTCTCTTCACATTGGTCAGTCACGTTATTAACGAGCGAATGAAAAGGTCCGAGCCCAGCGCTGGCGCCGGATTGGGGAAAGAGAGCCCGGGTCCTGATGCCAGGGCGATGGTCTCCTAGCAACCAGAGTTCAGGGAGAAGACACTGGGAACACGTGGAAGGATGAAGGATGAAGGCGATAATTGGATGACTTTAAGACTTTCTGTAGCGTGTGTGTGTGTGTGTGTGTGTGTGTGCGTGTGCGTGTGCGTGCGCGTGCGCGTGCGCGTGGGAGGGATAGATTAAGTGTTTAGAAGCATTGGTGTTTTAAAATGGCTCTCTATTCATCCCGTGCCTTTTTTTCTTTTTAAACCCCGAGCCAAGTGTTTGCTCAAGGGCACTTCAGCATTGTGTGTTGAATGTTCCCTGAACGTTTGTGAAAGAGATTAGACAGACTGACAGCATTATTCCTCCAGCCCGGAATCACTCCATCGTTCTCAGCTCAGCGGAGCAGATCTGCTTGTTAAAAGTCCTGTCAGATAGTTCTGACAAATCCGCCTAACATTAATCAAACTGGACATGAAAATTCATATCTGGGTGATGCAGGCGACTGATTTCTACTGTCAAAAACCCTTCTAGAAATAGACGCAGCTGCACAGAGAGGTTTAAGATAAGATAAGATACAATAAGATAGCATGAGATGTGGCACGATAGCACTTTATTGTACCCAGTGGGTGAGTCTAGTCAGATTAAATTTAGATTATCAGATAATGTTGATGTCGTATGAAATGTGCTTTGGTTTGGTTTAATGTGGAAAAAATAAAAGAATAACGTCTTTAATGAATGTTGCCTTCAGTTTAACTGCAGGTGACATTCATAAACTAAATTAAATCAGATACAGAAAAATATTGTGAAGAGTTTTTAATATTATTACAAAATTGCAACCCAACCACTTTCAGCAAACCGTTCTCTTCTCTGCCAGCAGGGGGCAATGCTGCTCCTCCTATCAGGAAACAGCTTCGGGCATTTTGTTGGTTGAACTGTAAAGTGTTTTCTGCATAATGTGAAGAATATTAACGGGGCAAATATCAGATTTCACACAATAGAAAATATCTGATATACAGAAAGAAATATATAAAAAATGCTGAGATAGTTTAACATTTTCTCATATATAAATAAATAAAAATAAAAGAAAGTTTGAGAGGCGCCATGTATACAGTGTGTATGGGCTGTGTAGTGTTTGCACTACAGGCTATCACAGTAAAACGTCGGCCTATTCTACATGTGACTATTGGGCAATATGGGATGTGCTAGAATAACGTCTCCTTTCTCTGACTGGCTGTTATATGGGAAGGGTTTCGCTGAGGAGGCAGCACATTTAAACTGTCAGTGATCAATTCAGCCTCCATCAGGGCTGATCAGGGCTTACTGGCCACAGCCAACCAATCAGATGCATTCAGGAAGTCCAAGATGAAGTCACTGGGTGAAAGAAAATACTGCGATGTGGTTGGATGGCTGATCAATGGCATGGAACTGATTGGAGGAAATTCTCACTAATGGAGTGATCTGGCAGAGGACTCTGGATCGAACACGTGCGCGCCTGTGCACGCACACACACACAACACACACATAGTGTAAGTGATGTGTCTGTCAAATAGACTCATAAAACAGCATCAACATTCACCTCTGGCCTGAGCTGCCATTGACATCTCGGTGCGTGCGGGTGTGCATGTGTGTGCACGTGTGCCTGCATGCGGGCACGTGCGCGTGTGTGTACGTGCGTGCGTGTATGTGTGTGTATGTATGTGTGTGTCATCCATCACACACTAGAGGTTATTTAATTTGTGTCTGACAGCAGTGAGCCGCCCGGCTGATCTGGTTCACAGAGCTGCAATCTCCATCCATCTCTGTTCACTTAAACACACACATGCACCAATGCACACACACACACACACACACACGCACGCACGCACGCACGCACACACTCACGGGCACAAACACACACACACACAACCTCTGATTTCTTTATTTACAATCTATCTTCTATTTCATGTCTCCTCATAGCTTTCAGGTCCGAGCATTAAAAACAAAAAGAGCTTATATAATAACGAGATTGATCGATAAGGGTATCCTAATAAAATCTAACCAGCACTTTGAATGCATCAAGCAAGGCAGGCGTATTAGTTTAGATCAGTATTTTATTATTTTATTATAAATCATAGGGCCAAAGTTATGTATGCTTGAGAACAATGGGCGCAGTTTTGTGTGTAATGGGGTTGTGATGTGTTTGTGTGTGCTATACGTATTGAAAATATGTGACCCAATAGCCTATCTGTGTTTTAGGAGCAGGCGGAGAGTATATAAGTGAAGGAGGACATCCCGAGTTATTTTCATACGTACTGCTCGCTGGCTGTGTTTGGAAGGTGGCGGTTGGGTTTAGAAACCGCAAGGTTTAAACTCATTGCAGGTGGTAGAAGTCCTTAGCCTCGCGAGACCACCCTGACCTCGCGAGCTTCAGTTTAATTTCGCAGTGAGAATCAGTCTGGAAAGCTTCGGAATCATTGCGAATGTGTCCGCGTAGCAACTGAACTTATATTGATAGCTATACGTGCGTGGTTTAGGTTTGCAGACAGATGGTTCATCCAATCAACTGCCAATTATCTTTTAAAAGTGCCTGCCCCTTACAAACAGTTTGGATGCATGGCTCCTCATGATGGACTTGTGACTAACAATCCATCTGCCATGTCAGGTTAAGGAGTCCAATGCACATGCCATCGCCGTAAAGGCACCACACCACTATCTGGCAGCCTGCAATGAGGAGAAACTTACTGCGGACCTTCAATTTTAAATGAATTGGAGGGTCATGAAGTTGAGTTGTAATGTTTTGTAGTATGACACAGCTGGCATATACGGTTGGTTTACTCTGCCTTACATTATGATAATCTTTGTTCCAGCGTTGCCGGTGCCTCCTGGTGTATTGCTGTTTCTGTTGTCTGTTTTTGTTTAGTATTGTTTTGTTTGACATTATTGTGCCTCAAACACACATAGTATATTTTCTATTGTTCATGTTTACTTTGTATTTTGTCTTGGTCAGGGCAGGGTGGAACAGCAGCCTACTGAGACTAAGCCTAACTATTTGCTGTGTTTCTAATTGATTCGCTGTGTCCTGTGTGTGCGCAGGTATTTTTGTGATCTTCCGTTGTCTCTGGCTTAGAAATATAAGACTAGTCTACCACCTTGCTGTAGTCTCTGTGTATTTAAATACATTGTATAACTATTTCTCTATAACATAAGCCTTTACTTGTGTCATTAAGATTTATGTTGCGGGAAGCCTAGTCTGTACGACTCTCCCCTTTGATGTGCGAGTGACGCGTAGTACAACCTTGTGGTGAAATATAACAGGCAACTTATCACGTGTAAGTAATTATTTTTGTGAAACTGTTAGTTGCCGGAGATTTAGTAAGGGTGACACAATAAATAGTAGTACTGCAAATAAACATTATCATTCAAACTGACGGTTTATGATATACTGTACACCTCAGCAAAAATGTCCTCTGGACTAAGAAGATAATCCTCTAAACGTGTATGTATACAGTATGTGTCAATTGTCACGTGCAGTATAGACTGCATACATAAGGACATGTGACACATAGCAACTCACTGGTTCCTGAAGAGAGGATTTTGTTAGAATGATGAGTCAGGTAAATTTGCATGGATTTCACAAATGACTGACTGAGTTATTTTATCTCTGGTGATTGGTTGCAATGTGGCTTTCTTTAAGCCTTATAGTCATCTTAATTAATGAAGTCATTATTTTAATATAATTAGATTTTGAAATTAGCTATTAATTTACCTCTCAGTAAAAACAAACAAACAAACAAACAAACAAACAAACAAACACACAAACGATACTATAATGCAGAGGTCTTCAGAGTTTTTCAGGCCAAGGACCCCTTGGCTGATAGGAACATGGCACAGGGACCCCCTATCACATATGGTATAAAATATTTATTTACCAGGCCAACAATAATGTGTATGGCAGCCTATAGTGCCATGTATAAAAGTAGGACACTAACTAAGCCATTAAAATAATTGACAGATGTATATGTTTATAGCACATGTTGTATTGTATTGTATTGTGTTTTTTTGGAAGAAAATATGTTTGGGATCAAATCATTTGAAGGACCTTTTGCAGTAACTCTGAGGACCCCCTAGGGGTCCCGGACCCCCATGTTGAAGACCTATGTTATTATGTTATTGAATTTGTCAATTGTTTTGGAGCCATGTGGCAATTAACAGTACTACATCCTGATTAGCTTATATACAATTAGATAGAGACATTATGAAAGCAATCCACTTTCCATAAATTAATAAATAAAACAGATGAACGCAAACATCACACAGAGAGAAGCAATATCACAGGAGGAGTCATGTAATTATTGCATTTAATTATATCATGTAATATTATTGACATGGATACGATTGAAGGCCTATCATTTGTGGGATAGAGTATCATTATGTTGAAGGACTATTTTAAAACCACCATTTTGTACTGTACATACTATGCTATCAATGTAGCTGAAATGTTTTGCATCTGATCACCATGAAACCCAGAGCCATGTAGAGAGAGAGTCGCGTCATCTCCGTTAACTCCAACGGACCTGAGCCTCAAAATAGTTCCCTTTAGTTAGTTGTAAATGCACACTATAAATTCTATTTTAAATGTAAAAAGGTGCATTCATTGACTACTAATTAACAAAGAAAGTTATATATTCAAATTACCTACCAAGCACTTCCTATTGTGCCATAGGTTTCGCCTCTTCATGAACCATGTGACCGGTATAACTTCCGCTGGCATAACTCTGTTCTTTCCATGGCTCTGGGCTGGCGTAACTCTGTTCTTTCTATGGCTCTGGGTTGGCGTAACTCTGTTCTTTCCATGGCTCTGGTGAAACCCAATGAAAGAAACTCCATGGAGCATAGATGCACCAGCATGAAGGTAGGCCTACAGTAGCTCTTACACAGTGACAAGAGGCAGGTCATTGTTTCAGACTGTATCTATTTAATATGTTGTTTCACAAAGTGCCAAAACATATTGAACCTTAACTGACAGTATTGTTAGCGCTGTTACAGACCTCGCCTCCACGGAAACCGTAACATCATACTATACCCATAGCCATGGAAAGAGAGAGTTGCTGTTTTGAGGCGCCACAATCCGCCATTGTTATGAAAAAAAAAGGGTCCATTGAACAGAGATGACACGACCATGTCTATAGAAACAACTCTTCTTCTGTGGTGCTCTGAAGGTTTCAGGCGCGTTAGTGTGGTGGTGTTGAGTTTATCTTTTTGATAAGCTGACCTCTGATCTCTGACTGTTCTACTCTTTGTGAATGCAAAGAGAATTTACATGTTTTATTCCACCTTTATGCTGTAAACCAGCTCTGCATTGTGAATGTGAAATTGAATCTTTAGCATCATTATTACAACATTATTAAAGGTTCAGTAAGGTAGGCGGTTCACACATCACATTGTGAGGCTCCACACATTGTGTGTGTCTGTGTTATGTTAAATCTGAAGTGCGTAAGTGTGTGTTAAAGGAATTTCACGTCTAATTTAAAATAATCTGACCTGTGTGTTCAGGCTGTAATCCAGCCTGCCGTGAAACACGATTTGTGGGATGAGAAGAGCGCTTTGTGATGAAACACGCATTCACACACACATGCACACGCACACGCACATGCACACGCACACACACGCACACACACTTCACTGTGAGAGAGTGTGTGCGTGTGTACGTGTGTGTGTTTGAAAAGCGAGACAAATGCCTCTTTCTGCGAAGGCTCTGGAATGGATGCTGTGGGATGCAACGTTACTATGGTAACTACAGTCCCTTTATTTTTCATACTGTGTGTGTGTGTGTGTGTGCGTGTGTGTCCAATGGTTTAATGGCCGGTGAGTCTCGGCCAATGGCCAGCAGCTAATAAATCCCTGCCCCCTTTCTGTTCAGCATCTGTAAGAACAGAGGAGGAGGAAAAGATGAATAGAGTTGGAATTAGTCAAGGGCTTTTGATTGTATTATGTGGACATCAGTCTGTGGTTAATGCTCACAACAAAAGCATATTAATATATATGGCATGAAGCGGGTTACAGCCGCCTATAGCTACAGCATGGCGTCTCTTTCAGCCATGGGGGCAGGAGCTGACTCTAAAAGCCGCTGCATGCTTCCAAATGCGTGGCCTCACGCAACGCGGACAAGCGCACGGGCTCTTCCAAGCATATTTCACGCAAACGCGTTGGCTATTTCTGTAAAAAAAAAAAAAAATGCTCTGAAATTTGCGATATTTATGACTACGATTTTTATGTGCGCACATTGTTTCCCGATAACAAGGTATTCGCTGGAAAGAAATATTTTTTTATACGCCTAGAACACTCTTTTGTGAGCTTATAGGACGTCCATTGCCGTCTGTAGTGGGCTTCAGCCTGTCGCACATGCACAGTCAGCGTGCACATGTCCCTGCGGACAGACATTTTGGAGGTGACGATATTTACGTGCAGGCGCACAGTCGTGGACCTCTGCGTTCATGGATGGACGTATACCCGGGCCTCATCCCATAGTGGTCAATGGGAGCTGATGATTGGCACCACAGCTCCCATTGACAGCTACTGTATCCTCTAGAGTGGAGATCATTTATTAAACAGGGCAACATTGAGTGGTGCCACATGTGATCTGTATATGTTACCGCTAATGTTGCTGATTCATTTTCCACTGTTAACTGGTATACATAAAGCATTAATGCCATATATCCTTATCTTTTTCAGTCCAGGTCAGCCAATGAGCAACCTCTCAGCGGAGACAGTGATGGGTTTGTATGGATTAGCAGCGAGGATTTAAGATGTTAGATGTTTAATCAAAAGGATCACAATAGTGCTAATTTGAAAGGTTGTCATTACGATTTGAGAAAATTTGAGATTGTGTAACTAGAGTGAAGAATGGAACATTAAATTGAGTCTCGGGGAACAGCACAGTATAGAGTGTGATACCAAAGTAAACAGAGCTTCTATAGAAGGTTCTGAGGTAGCACATGACACTGATAAAAGCATGAAGGATTTTCTATTGAAGGGGGAACATGAATACTGCACTTCACGCGTGTGTTGTCATACTGAAAACTCATTAAAATTCACAGTTCAGCTCTCAGTCGATAACAAGAGTTAAACACGGTTTCTCTGCTTGGGAATAAAGTTAATGTGTTCTCTACAAATGTTTATATTTCCTTTTTTGTATGAGTGCGAGACGGACACAGAGGTATGTGGAATTATCTTATACTTTACGGTATTTCTACAGGCTGTTCCTAAATTCTACTGAGACAAAGTATACAGCTGTTGTGTTTCTTGAGTGAGAATCACATACAGTAGGCCAGGGCTTCCCAAACTGTTTGTGCCATGACCCACCTACAGAGGACTAATCTATCTAGAGACTAATACTAATTTAATATTAACGCTAATACTATACATGTTTGTGTGGGCCAAATATTTTTGAGCAGAGCACTCCAGAATCTATATTGTGCATGCGGCTAAATATAATCAGGAACAAGTAGGCTATTTTTCCACAACCTTACTCGCGACCAATTAGTGGAACAACAGTAAAGTGCGGAAGCCTTTCATTGATGTTCTTCATTCATTCAATGGCCGCTTGCAATTTTATAACCACTGGCCATGCCTAGTCATAACTGCATGGTAAAAAACAGCCTATGATTAATGATTACAGAAGGTGGAACAATACATTTCAGCACACCATAATATGTCTTAGCTATTCTAATGTTAAGTTTAAAAATGAGTTGTGCTTAGAGCATTATTATAGACGTTTGTAGAAAGTGTTACCGAGCAGTCCTGTGGAGCACTTAGTGTCCATTTTAAAAGTACATTTTCTTTTGGGAACAATACTCTTTCTTGTGGTAAACACATTATTATCTTGTATGAGCAAGTCACCTTGTAAGATCACGTTATTATCTTGTGCGCACAAGTTATTATGTGCGCAAAAGTTATGTGTCGTGATTACTTAATATCTGCATAGCCTACATCAGAGGTTCTCAAACCTTTCATCCCCCGACACCCTAACATTTTGTGACATAGACTTGCGTCCCACTATCAGCCAGGCACACACACTATCCACGCACAAGCTTAACAGCAACACATTGAAGACAACAGCTATACTATCATTTTAAAGTAATTTAGGCTAGTAACATATTTGAAGTAATCTCCCTGTAAAAACTGTACCAATTATAGTAAAAAAGACAATTCAATCCCCATTTTGGGGGCTACTGGCCGGTCTGCGGTGCAATAATTCATTGTATGACATTCCGAGGTGAAATTTAAACTTGGCTGAGTTCTCTCCATTATGGTGGTTCTGTTAATCTGAAGTAATTTGAGATGCACATATAAATTAATATTAAATCATCTTGTGTGATTAAAAGCATCACCTTTCGAGACTTTTGAGACCAAGTCAAGTAGTAAATTAATTATACTGTATAATTTGCTCAAGTAATAATAATAGTTTGATTTAAATGAGGTAAGATTAATTATACAGTTAGTTCCGACCAACTGATTTGATTGGACAAGAGGCATTCCATGAGTGCCGATATTTCAGTCTAACGCACTGGGACTTTTAACTATGCATGTATCACTCCACTTTACCAGTGTTCTTTTAATAAACACTACTAATTCCAAAAACAACAAACTTCTGATAAGCTGTTAATGTGACTCAATTATTTTACTTCACTGGCTGCATGATAAATGGAAACAGGCAAAGGTAGATGACTACATGATAGAAACATGGATGTATTGGATACAGCTATTGGATTGGATACGGCTGTTGATTATCTTCAGCACCCAGCGTGCGGCCTCGTACCTACGACCGAATCGCAGCCGTGTGGTTTTAGTCTAACGCACTTCCCTCTCGTGTGTTATTGCTTAAATATCTTAGGTGCAATGCCTCTGGTTAATGTGATCATAATTGTAATGCTATAAGTGCGTTTTTGAACTTCAAGACTAGAATATGGTCTCTGGTGGAAACCGGTGTTTATCGACTAAGCCGGCATCCATTATTGTCTTGCGATTGGTCCATTTTTGGAAAAGCTGCTCCGAGAATGAAAAGGTCAAAGACAGAAGGCGTGTGCAGACGATCTGTCCACCTGAGATCTTTAAAGTGGATCTGCTTCAAATTAGAGGATACAGGAAATGTCACTGTATGACACACACATGCACGCACACACTGCCACACGCGCGCACACACACACTTTCCCACTCACTCTCTCTGAGAGGTTTATGACTTGAAAGGTTATTTTTGGTCTGAAGCTTTGCTGTGTGTCCTCTGTTTCACTGCTAAACATTCTAGGAGCCAACTTTATTTAGCCTCACCTTTTCCCAGCATGCATTTGCGTTGGGGACTAGTCCTGTGACAGCAAGTGTGTTGATGATTCCCACATTTAATTATTTACCATCTTTTAGCTTGTTGCTATTGGACTATTTAAGATGTGATGTGATGGCCTGTCACTCAAAGTCTCTCAGAAGGCACCTGGGATTCCATGTTTGGATTTTGTTTATTGCAATTATTGACATTTTCTCTTTAGGTTTCCTGTCAAATATACAGTATTTTAAACTTTACTAAACTCTCCCTACCTCAATAAGTCCACAAACTGACACTGGGGATGAAATATCCTATTTGTTTGTGGTATTTAATAAACCAAGCCATCGTTCATTATTGTTTTTGCAACATTTCATCTCAGCTCACATCTACGACACTAGTTGAAGCCTTTCAGACTGACGCAAGATCAAATGACTGAATCCTGTGAAAACATATTACCGGGAGTATTGACCAGCATCATAAACACATTTACAGTAGATGTGTTTGTTTGAGAAGCAATGGAACCCATGCAGTTTTGGAAAAACAAAAGATACATTTAGTTCATTAAATACAGCCTGAACGTTTTATCTTGAATGCCAATGTGTGGACAGAATATTGAGCTATGCAGTCAAGGGTTTAACTAAATTTGAATATTACAAACAAAGTTTTATAAAAACTATTCGAAGAGCTATTTGCTAAGCTAACACAGTCACACAAGTCTTCCAGAGGTCATTTAAGCCCTATTACCATACGACTGATATGGAGAGAAAAAGAGAGAGAGAGTGAGAGAGAGAGTGAGAGAGAGAGAGAGAGAGAGAGAGAGAGAGAGAGAGAGAGAGAGAGAGGGAGGGAGCGAGAGAGGGAAAGAGAGAGTAAGAGAGAGAGAGAGAGAGAGAGAGAGAGAGAGAGAGAGTGAGAGTTTCTAGTGTGTAAAATGATTTGCTGCCGTCAGTTGATTGCAACTATTGTGTAAATATGGCAATATTTTTATAAACAGCTGATGCAGGTCCCATCACAGCTGGGAGGAGAATGACATTTTGCCTCGTATTCCTAAAACAGGCTAATTAACGACGGGGACTGAAGTTCACTTCACAGTGCAGCACGTCATGTCTGCACAGGTGGATTAGGGGTAAACTGATTTAAGAATGGGGTGTCAGGCAGAAAATCTACCTCACGCAGGAATCATTATTTGAACAGACAGAAACATACTAATGCAATCTAGATTGCCTCTCTTCTGATAAGTGTATTGTTTCAATCTCTTTCTTTTTTAAAGTTTTTTATGTGTGTGTTGTCATAGCAACAGTGAGACATGAGAGAGCTGGCCTGGTGGTTAGGGTTCCTGTCAGTCATTAAGGCAATACTGGAGAGAGAGAGAGAGAGAGAGAGAGAGAGAGAGAGAGAGAGAGAGAGAGAGAGAGAGAGAGAGAGAGAGAG
>JAODUH010063045.1:0-17376 GCA_027564835.1 Typhlichthys subterraneus | reverse complement strand
AGTGGACAAATGTGTCGAAATTGAGAGAGGGGTTTCAGACTAGGGTACCACATGTACTTACCATGTTTTGTGAAGATGGACCAGGATGAAAATTTGTGGAATTGCAGGTGAATGGCATCTCTACATGCATGCCAAAATTGGCCACTTTTTACTACACGGCTCTAGGGGTTGCCATTTACGTCAATGGCAGCATAATAATAATAATAAAAAAACGCACGATAACAATAAGGGCTTCGCCACTTCGTGGCTAGGCCCTTAATAATATAATAATAGCAGCAATAATAATTGTGAAGCATTTATGATTCATCCTGGAGGCAATGGTTCTGTTGACTGTGTGCACGTATGTGCATGTGTAGGTGTGTGTGTGTGGAGTGGGTGTATTTGATTTTCTGCCTCTGCGTTGCTCTCTGTGAAGGTTAGTTAGTATTCTTATACATATGCTTTCCCTTTCTCTCTCCCTCTCTCTCCCTCTCTCTCCCTCTCTCTCCCTCTCTCTCCTTCTCTCTCTCCCTCCTGCGTCGTTAATGAGCAGCCAAGGTCAGCCACTCCACTGTTCAGCTGAACCTCTGCCGCAGATGCACCCCTTTTATGTTCTCTATAGGGGAGCGAGGGAGGGAGAGCGAGGGAGGGAGGGAGGGAGAGAAGAATGGCAACAACAGAGGAGGTGCAAGAAAAGCAGAGGAGCAAGGGAGGAAGGAAAATCAGAGGATAAAACAGTACAGATAAATGAGGTGCAGATGCATAACAGTGTGGAGGCTCCCCATATCATGTGTGTACTTTGGGTGTGTCGAAATTAAATGAAGATGAAGCGATGAATGACTGAAGAGTCATCTTCATCTGCCGGAGGTCCGATTTCTCATGTAAACGCCATTTGACACTCCCCACCGATATCTTCCCAACACACACAAACACATGCTCACACACATGCACAAACACACACACACACACACACACAACCACACAGTCTCAATCCACCCAAAGCCCCCCTGGATGCTATTTGAGTGCCATTGCCCCAAGGTGAGTGGTTCAGTGTGGATGGGTTCAGCACGAGCATCCAAGAAAGACCAAGGACCCCCACTTCTTCCGCCCCAGACCGATACCACCAAAAGACGAAGCCTCGCATGGGCCTTTTCCCTCCTCCTCCTCCTGTCACACGCTCCCCTCGCTTCACATCGCCACAACGGAGACTGGCAGAGAGAAACGGAGAGAAAATAGAGAAAGCGGGAGAGAAGACAAGCGGGGGAGGACTTCATCGTGGGAGAGAGATAGTGATGAGACGGGAGGAAATTAAAGGAGGACGAGAGACGCACAAGGCGAGGTATTCTGTAGAAACTGGGAGTTGAAGAAGGCAGAAGACTGGCGGAGTGCGAGTGAGAGGCAGGTCACGTGCTGTGTGTGTGGGTGAGGCCTCACCTATTAGAGGCTATTAGCCTGTGGCTGATCTATGGAGTGTTGTCATGGATATGAGGTTTAGATAGGCAGCGGTCTGGACTAGATAAGGTTTGTGTAATGGAATCCAGTCCCACACCATTTCCCATGGGATGGAAAGATGGGGCTAATTCGATTGCCCCCTTCCACACATTCTAAAACGTTCCAGGGCCGGGTAAACGGATGGGGTACTTTACAGGCAAGTGCACCACACAAATGCATCAGTCAATCCAAATCCTGTTTATATTCCGAGATTTTGTGGCTTAGAACAGAGTGAGCCATGTCTCAAAATGCAGGGCAATCTGTTATTACACCTTTGGAACAGACAAAACGGACATGGGTCAAATATAATTTTAATTTCTTATTATTTCATGTCGATCGAAGTGTTTTTGTGATTTGGCATTACTGAAAAAAACAATTTTACTCTGTGGCCTTCAGACACAATAAACCACAGATAAAGTGGTCCTTGATAAATTAGTAGCTACTAAAATCTCAGATGACATTTACTGTAACAGAATTTTCTTTTTTTGTTGATCCTGAAACATTTTATGGAGAAAAAAACAGTAAAAGAGAAATTGATATCTAAAAACAAAACCCTGAGCATTGTTTATAACAAACAAACAAACAAACAGACATACAAAGTTAAACATATTTTGTAAGGACTGGACTTGCTTTAGCAGGACTACATTAGACATGGGATCACTGTAATGTTTCTCAAAGGCACAGAAAGGCACAGAAAATCAGTGGTTAGTGAGACCAGCTGTGAGCTATATGAGCAGAACTACATCAACATAACATGGCAGAAAAGCTTGTACTTCATGAGGCAACCCCCCCTTCCCCCATATTAAATTAGTCATGAACAATGATAATGTGTTTTGCTTTTGCGTATTTGCATGTATCATGTGTAAAACCTCTTGTATTTACTGGCAGCTAGATGTAGTGCAAACATAACACTTCTCATTCCCAACTCGCTTGGTCAATGACCTTTCTCGTCAATTTTCCAAACGTTCGAAAGCCTTTGGCGTCGTAGGATGAAGACTTCGGTCATTGACTGTTACGGCAAGGCTACGGAGTTACCACCACTGGTTTATTTTTTAGCTATATGGGCATGCAATCTCAGTGCAAGTTATTAGCTCCTGGTTGTAGAGAAATAATCAATATACAATCGAGACATGTTGAAATGTAATTACTTTAATTCATAGGCTACACATAGCCTATACCGAAATATAACTGAAACTATTTAATTTTATGATTTCAGGTAAATACATTTGAACGTGTCTCGATATATATATACATCTAAAGGGCCCGATATACTTACTTTGTGTACACGTAGTGGCTGCATCGTGAAAGGCATTGCTCACATACTTGCCTGCGTACCTTGCGTGTGCTCAAGTAGGGGGCAGATCATAGCCAAATCATCCCTGGCCAAAACTGGAATATTTTCCTTGAATACCTCGGAATTTCCACAACAACAACCACCTGAAATGTGGAGCGACATGGAGACATAATTTGGTAATTACAGACTAGCTCTACTAACTTCTCTTTGAAACTTCCCGGCATGGTTGATCTTTGTTCAGAGAGTGCTGCTGTTGGTCTGTCCGATCCTGATATTCTGCCCCCACGTTCATGTGCTGTATTGCATCATGCGTACGCATAGCATACATTTTTCAGGATGCGCACAAACTATGCTCCAAAGGAACGCATACTGCCTTTACTGTAAGTTATTCATAGGCCTGTGGAACAAGAACCCTGCCCTTATAACCCTTCCCTGCTGGCGTTCAAGTAGCGTTAGGAGCTTGTTGTTTTTTTATTGTATGTAGCACTTTGATCACTTGTTTTTAAATGTGCATTATAAATAAATTGACTTGCTTGCGTGTGTGTGTGTGCGTGTGTGTGTGTGTGTGTGTGTAAATTAGTTTTAATGTAGTTCATGATGAGAAATCACTGACACGGGGAAAGATACAGAGTATATAATACAGAGTATCTTGCAAAATGTTGGATGTTGCAGTGAAATGTGAAAAATGACACTGGTAATGTCTGGTATATAATCACACGCACGCACGCACGCACACACGCACACACGGTAAAACACATGAAAGCGTGTACACACATGCACAGACGGATGTGTGGGCGCAAGTGTGCGCAAGCATGTGTTTTAATGTCTGAGATACATCATCAAGACAGCCGTGTGTTTTACTACACCCATTTGAGTCCAACCATTTGGAACCTTTATTGCTCCAGCATAGGTCGGACATGGAATGGGAGTACAGTAAGCTACGGTATGTGTGACGTGCTTCAGCCGTTCGCCACCTTTATACCTGCATCTTCTCAGCGCTGTGTTGTTCTGCTGCTTATACGGGCAGACGCAGGGTCTTCGGTCCTTATTGGCCATTGCATCCCCCTCTCCCTAAATATTCCCCGGACATTCCCCTGATATTAACGACCCTCCCCCATCGTCCCATTCCCATTCCATCGCTCTCATCTACCTCTCAAGCCCTTTTTATTTACTTCTATTCCCTCCTGCGCCCTTTCTCCCCCCACCCTTCATTCCTTCACGCTCTAACCTCTCCACCACCTCCTCCAACTCGGCTCGGAAGGGTCGGTTTATTACGAGGGCTATGGGACTGTCTTCCTTCAATAACTACACTTTATTGTGACCTCATAAAACCACGAGAAGATAGGATTTGGATGATGTACACGTCTGTATGTGTGCATCCTGGCATTTCCTATACTTATTTGAAACGTGTGCGTGCATGCGTGTGTGTGTGTGTGTGTGTGTGTGAGAGAACATGTGCTTTGTGTTACAGCTGTGGTACTGTCTGACACTGTGGGACCCCTACACAATGCACTTAGATGTTGAAATAATAACAATTTATTAAATTGAATGAATAAAAAAAAAAGATATCTTAATACAATTCTAACACATTTATTAAAAAAATTAATAGACATTCCTCATTCTTAATTTTTCCAAATGTGTCAATTCTTCATGGTTGTCTATTGCCAATATTTGCACGTCTTTTCTTGTGATTGCACAACTTCCAGATTTGGTTAGCAGGGAGAAATGGGGACGGAGCAGCAGGAAAACAGCTGATGAAGGAGGGAACAAAAACATTACATTCTTCTATCGGTCTCCCTTTCCATCTTTCTCTTCACCCCTCATTCACTAATCCTCTAATCAATGAAACTCTGAGGGACCAATGTCTTCTTAATGGAGCTGTGGACGCACAATAGCGTGCACACACACACACACACACACACACACACACGTACGCGTGCACACGCACACTACTGTATGCAATTGTCACCTGCTGTTGTTGTGTCACACGGCATGCATTGTGACAGAGCTTGCTGATGCTATAAAAGGTATGCGCTTCAATACTTGAACTGTTTTGATGATGAAACAGCACTTGAAAAGCCACTCACACTCACACACACACGCTCACATACTATGAGAACCAGTGCCTGCATTTGCTCTCTATACTGCATCCTCGCAGCCTAGAGAGGAAGGTATCCACACATCACAGTCTGACAGATCTTACAGCGGCTTGTGTTTAAGAATATGTGCATGTGTGTGTGTGTGTGTGTGTGTGTGCGTGTGTGTTGTGTTACTCTACCAGCACTCGGGTGTAAGCAAGACAAAGTGAGGAGAGAGAGAGAGAGAGAGAGAGAGAGAGAGAGAGAGAGAGAGAGAGAGAGATAAAACAAACCCACTTTGGCCTGCTTCCCAAAACATAATCTGACAGGGAGTCCACTTGAGCCACACTTTCCTCTGCATGGGAAAATCAGAGAGGCTCAAAGAGGTTTGCTGTTCACAGACAGCAGGTCTCTCTGGCTCACATCTGTAAGAGAAAGCATACGTTGGTCACCTTCCAAACCAGGCCCCATTCTGATTGGAGAGGCACAGGCCGAAGTCTGCTGCTGTCACCACATATAGAGCAGAGATGTGTATGTGTGAGAACAGATAGATCATAATTAGATTGGACAGTTAGACAGACAGAAGACTGTATGAAGGATTACGGTAGCACACAATCAGTTTGTTTGTGTTTGCTTGCGCTTTAGCATAGCAAATAGTGGAAGGCAATATTGGGGGTGGTGGGGAATCACAGCCAACCTGTCACTGATTTACGAATTCATATTCAAATTCAAATTAAATTAATTCAGATGAGGGAATTCAAGTCTTCCTGGATCAGAATAATTTATCCTCTGAGATATACCTTTCCTATTATGAATACTAACTTTTAATTTCCTTCAGAATTTGGTCTTCCCACATCACATTGAAAACAACACAACACAAGTTGGATTCTCTGATAGGAATGCATCTCCGCTGGACAGTGATTTGATATATCCTGGCAAACAGGAATTGAAGCGGCTTATGTGTCAGGAAGAGCATCATCGTGATAAGACACTGTTCTCCGCTTCGCTGCAGTGATAAGCTATGTCTAAAGTGATTTACACAGAGAAAAGTCACTTTGTCAAGTTATCCTATGCAACTCAAATCAAATTTTATCCCAGAATTTTCCATAAAGTGTCAATCACTGTTACGGGTCATGTGTCGTGAGTGTGCTTGTGTGTGTGTGTGTGTGTGTGGGTAAGTGAGTGATAGGGATTATGATGGAGATGGCATTCCCTTGAGACAGTAACCTAGCAATTGACATGCCGGCCATTAGTCCCGCAGGCCTGTCAAAGGCTGTCGCCCTGGTGTCATAGCAACAGTGCAGGGCGTGTCCATAGATGCTGAGAGCAATACCAACATGAAGGGTGATGGGTCACAGCTAGAAAGATGCTATAGCCTGAAGAAAAACACATGAGCATATATTAAATATGCTTAAACAACGCTCTTGCATGCGCACGCACACACACACACACACACTTAACTCCAACTAAAAACAGATGGACACCTGTTATGGTAAACCTGTGTTAACCTCACACACTCACAGCCGCCAAGAATCCTGTTTACGTACATGCAGCATTAAGGATATGCTATCCGCTTACAAACACATGGAAATGATGTGCGGATCATCCTAAACACGTATTTTCACAGTTAGGTTTACACAGTTTAACACCAAATTTCAGTAGAATCTTAAATGCATCTGGCGGAAATTTAAATAACCAAGCTTACAAAAAGGCTCACTTTGGCACATTGAATGATGCAAGTCTTAAATCCTCTAATCCTGTCATTAACTCGCGTGTAATCACTGCTAACCTTGGCTCATTAACAACAGATGATCAACAGATTAAGACAGAGGCAATTTGAGGTAGAAACAGACACAGTTTTAGAGAAGTAGATAAACTAAAAGATAAACACCTTGCTGATAAGCTAAGTGGAATGTTTGAATGGTTCGCAGTAAGACTAATCAAGTATTGATAGCCTTGTGTTCATAATAAATGATGCACTGTGTTTCTGGAAAGTTAGCAATGATCCTCACTGCTTACTGGTTGTACACATTATCTCAATGGTGTAGAGATTTTTTAGCATGTAAACTGAGAGAGCAGTCAATCTATTACACTGTATTAAAACAACCTCATCAGGAGCACTACATCGATTCTTATTATGGAAATAGGATTCATGAAGCCTATTTTCAACAAACACTAACTGTAATGGGAAAATACTTTTTAAGTGCATTCATAATTCTCACTATTTTTATGTGTTGGCATAATGGCAAAAGAAACGTGCATTTTCTAATGTTGTAGACTTAAAACGAGTTTGAAGCTGAGTCAATGTTACACTTTAATACGATGGATAGTGCTGTATGCCCGAGGCAGGTAGGATTTGGTGGGAGGCTTTGGGGGCTAACCTTAGCCAACCTCGCTAGTTTGGCTCAGACAGACCAAGAGCAAAACTGACATGGACAGGTTCCAGATGCACTCTCACACACACTCCAGTGCACATGCACACACACACACAGGCACACACACACGTACACACACAGGCGCACACACACACGCACACACACAGGCACACTAATCTACTCTCTCAGAGCCTCTCTCTATTGTTCTAAAGCACAAATGCCATCTATACCGAGGCTGTGTGTGGGAAGAAGACGCCGACTTCTCGTCATTGTTTTGGCTTTTGCGGGCGGACGTGTCAATCCTTAGTTCTGAAGAGAATGCGTATGTCGAGTGTGTGCATGTGTGTGTGTACAAACAGACGTGGGTGTCTAAATGTCAGATCATATAATTGCGTACGTTGCTTACTGTTGCCCTGCGCCCTGGGGAAAGCTAGGCCTTTCTACAGAGCCTACGCACATTAGGCACAAAGGCAGTCTTGGATGCATTGCATCCAGTGGATCATCCAGAACTACAACCCCCATGATCCCATGCTTCCCACAATATGTTAAGAGGCAGAAAGTAAAGCAACTTCTTTTCTTTTTATTAATGTTTTATGCGTTGCTGTAAATGAACGGCTGTAAAATCTAATGACTAGAGTAACGTCACTGTGTTGTGATCAGAGCTGAACACAGGCTGTGTTTACAGCACTATATAAAACAGGTACTTCACAGGATAAGAATACATGGAGGAGACAAAATAAGTAGAGACTGGGAGGAAGGGAGGGGTGAATGGATGGATGGATAAAGGGAAGGATGGTCGGATGATAGACAGATGGATAAACGAATGCTTGGCTGGATCTTCCAGGCAGGCTTCCAGCACTGTTGGCAGCGCTTTGTTTTCTCCTTCTTTTCGTCTCTTCCACTCTCCCGTGGGAAAAGCCACACTCCCACTGACTCCCGTGTTGCAGTCGGATGACTGGAGTTACATAATTAACTCTGTTTGATTGTGGCTATTTCACATGGCACGCCACTCTCTGGGTACTGCCACGTGTGTCCCCACACTGCAGCTTACGTACAGTATATCTGATGTTGATGTTACTGCAATGCACACATTACTCCACAATGATACATTTTTTGCTTTATTAAATAGTTCAATATTGAATATAGGACCTTTTAAGGGTCTATCTAAATTAGAGAGTGCATCTCTTTCAGCTAAATTAGACCCCTGACTACAGGTGAAAGTCAATGTACATTCCTATCTTCAGCAGACATATCATTGCTCTTGCTTTGAACAGAACAGTTGGCTATTTATGTGATTCAACAGATCTGCAGTGGCCAGAAAACCAATGTATATTCACATGTTAAAATATCAAGGTGGAAAGGGGGGGAGGGGGTGGGGGTGGGTGGGTGTTACTAGAGCGCGGTAGAGTACTTACGCTCAGCCAGGACAAACAGTGCTGATAAGGCTGATCAATGAAGGTCTGGAGAAGATGCTCAAACATTCATTAATACTCTCAATTTAGCATCGATCCCCCCTCCCAGAGCTGACAGAAGACCCTCGGCCACGGCCACAGACCTGCTTCTATCCAGTCTGTCAACCACAAAATATACGCTGCTTCAAGTATTAAATATCGCTGGCTGTGAAACAGGTGTCATAGTTGGATTGTTATTAAGATACCCTGCATGGCTGTGACAGAAAAATGCATTGAAAAGCACAAACTTCTACAGATGATTAAAGTAAGGGATGTGATTTATGCCTCCTTCATCGAGGCAATCAGGATAATTTTTCGTGGTAAAACGCACACATTTGCACAAATACTTGCAGACATGCATATACACATTATTGCGATGCGCACCTACACGCACGCGCACATGCATATTTACACACACACACACGAACACACAGTCAAGCTGAGAGTCTGGAGTGAAAGCTTCTCAATTTCAAATTATAGCACATCTTAAATACACCAACCAGTGGAGGATGTCTTTAAATACGTATTTAATAGAACTTGCATTTTTAACAGGTAAACAACCCCAACCCCTACCCCAACATCTCAAAATGAATGTGATAAGATAATATCACTTACAGTAATACTCCTGCATCCCTTTACGGTAAAGAGTTTCTCAACCTACAGTCCCTGGATGTTGCATGTACACTTCAACCTTCTCTAACTTGAGTCTGGATCTATTGGAAAGGCCAACCCAGGTTCAGTTCACTGTACAGTGGCTGCATAGGGTAGCTGTATACGTAGATCCCTGCAGTGGCACTATGATACTGTCGCATGCAAATGGCAGCCTGTGGATGAGCAATAGTATAAACTTGCTGCTCCTTGGCCTCCCAAGGTGGAGATGATTCTTCACGGGCCTGTTATGTAAATAAGAGAGGTTCCGTGAAGTCAGCTATAAGGACCATAGGTGCTGCAGGCCGGTGGGCTGCTTGCTGGGAGAAAGAGACAGGATGGAAATGGAAATATTTTATTCTCAAACAGCTACCGCTGCATTTAGGAGTCCCTGGCATACCTACAGTATATTAAAATGTATTTCAAATTATATTTAGACATGAAGAACAAAAAGTATATTTTAAGGTTTACTTTACATGAAAATACTGAATTATCTTCATTGGTAACATACTGTATTTCTTGTTGTGTAGTGGAAGTGTTGCTGATCTAATTTGGAGCCACGATGCTCTTGCACTTTCAGGCAAGGTTTAGTTAATTGTCTAATATATTTTCCCGACAAAAATTGGATATCAGCTAAGGTCACGTTTATTTGTGGCCAATATAAAATGGTAATGGCCTGCGTCGCCAGAGCGTCCTATGAGGTGACGGAGAGTGAGGATTAACTTCACTGCACAGCTACCTGATGGCCACCGTTACTGACATAGAGTAGTTTTGATCCACCCGACTTAGGGAAAGTGCTTGGGTCAACACTATTTTGATGGAGAACATCTGGCCCTGCAGTATTTTGACTGATGTTCCTAACAAGACACTCTCTCCCTCTCTCTCTCTCTCTTAACTAAATAATCTAAGCGGTTATTTCCCAGGTGTGTCGTTTCTACATGGTCACACTATTTCTTACTTTATGTTGGCGAGATAACACTGTTTCATTCTACATGCACACTGCCTCTATCAGTCAGCCCATCACCTTACTGTACACACACATACTGTACACAAACACACACACACACACGCACACACACACACACAGAGGGCATCAGTCAGCACAGAATGTTTATGTAGACCTTTGGATCAATAGGCAGCCAGCCTCCGGACATCAGAAATCAATACTTCAGCACATGGGAGGACCCAGAGCATGAACAAAGCCTTCATGCACACACACACACACACAAACACACACACACGCACACACACACACACACACACACAAATTACATAGATAATTAATGAGTACACTAATGCAGGAGACAATTTGATGAGACATCCATTTGGAGCTAACCTCTGTTGGCACCTTTGCCTCCCTTGATCTTTATACAGAGCAGATGTACCTGCTAATGGTAGCTTACCTGCCGTACATCACATACAGTGTGTCATTTACTGTGAGTCAATACATACAGCTGTGGAACACATATGAAAGCTTTTGAACTGGAGATACTTGTTGCAAGGAGCCTGCGGGTGGGTCAAATCATATTCCTTGAATTACAAATACTGTGCAGTGGAATTGTGCTGATTTATGCTAACGTATACCTTCTCTCACCTGTAGGATTCCATTGGAGGAATTCTGCTTGGGTATTGCTATTGCATGAATATATTACTCGTGGAAATGCCCTTCCCAAAACTGGCATGAAGTAATATATTGATAAAAGTGATTCATGATTAACATGCTAAATAATAATGAATGATTTATGTAGGTAGTAAAGTTTTTAAAACATTGACTAGTTTGTACTGAAGCCCGTAAAGTGTAGTAAGTTACTCCTGCCATGCCTCTGAAACAACACACTGCCATAGCCTATAGCTATCCACACATAACAAACACACAAAAATAAACTTTACTAGTGTTAAAATGAAATGCAATTCATCTTCTGGAAGTGTGTTGTTTTAGATAGATGCAAGGTACGGGAGGCAAAAGGCAATTAGGAGATAGAGGGTAAAAAAAAAGCAACTCCATTTCTATTTTTGCAGATTTCAAACAAGTCACACAACAATAGTCCTAAGGGACGCGCAGCTGTCGCTCTCCCTGTTGACATGCATGAGTACCCCCACCAACATGAACACGTCAGACTGTATCTTCACCAGACCCGCGCATGTGCATATGCACGTGCTCACGCACACACATGCATTTATGGCCTATATAGACACACAGACACAGCTGTCAGCCTGTATGAGTTTGGGTGACAGTAAAATCAGTCTGCAGCTTACAGGTTATAACCCCTTTACAACCCTCTCAAAACACTTTAATTAAAACGTCTCCAGTTATTAAAACACATGTCTCCATGCCTTGACCTTCACACCCTAACTGCATACTGTCAAACAAATTGTCTGAGTATCTCACACACACACAGAAACACACCACTGACACTGAACTACATTTAAATATATTTAAATCTTAGCAATATCCAAAAACAAAATACATGGCAATCTCTAGCTTGATCATTTGAAAGCAAGTATATAATCTTGGGAATGCATTTATAGAATATAATATATGCGAAAATGTGACATGTATTTTGTTTGCTTCAAGGTCGATTTTGTTCGCCTGGTGATGAAATTTAACAGTAGTCTACAGTAACGTTAGCTACAGAGCTATGTTTTCAATGGCTCCTCCGAGATAGCTGATTACAGACGGATATTTCTACGTTTATAGCCTGCCTGCTTTATTTTGTAGCACTCAAAAATGATAGCATGGACAGTTGCACTGGACGACCTGGACGACAGAGTAAGGTAGCTATTAGTCGGATTGGAGGTCTGTAACGTTGCGCTGCTTTCCCGGAGTTGCACCCGGCGACCTGGACGGCAGAGCAAGGTGGCTGTTATAAACTTGCATCAAGTCATAGAAAGTTGTTGAACCCTTGGTCAGGACTCCTTTGGTGCAAATGAGACTTAAGGTCTTCTGAGTCTTTGATTCTTGAAGATAGTGCTGCCACCGCACGGACCACCAAAGAAACACGACAAACAATAGCCTCTTACTAACACACAAAATGCTTCCAATAGCATACTGTAAAATGCTAATCTTACAGTATGCTAATCTCCAGACATTCATCATTCATTGTTCACGTTATAAGAGACACACTGACCCAAAAGAATGAAAGGATCAGGATTTATCGTTCGTTGCTCACATGACAATATGCCTACTACTTCGCTAGGGACAGGAGTCAGGACTCAAGAATCATATAAGATATAAGTCTTCTGTTCTGAGTCTTTGATTCGTGTAGAGCACCGCTGCAGCACAGATCTCCAAAGAAGCACGACAAACAATATTGTTACTAACTCAGCTGCATAGTAAATGTGCTTCAATAGGCTAATCTCTTTTGATCAGACTGCCATTTGAGTGAAAATAATATCCAGTATTTCATTCATTGTTAACGTGGTAAGAGGAACACTGACCCAAACGAATGAAAACATCCAGAGTCTCTCGTTCGTTGCTCACGTTACTCCTGTACGTTCTATGGACAGGAGGAGTCAGGACTCACAGGACTCACGTTCTTCGGGTCTGTGAGTCTTTGATCACGTGCACCAGCTTGAGCAAGAGACTCAAGTGAATCATATTTTTCTCCCACTCTGTTAAAGTTTATCCTTAATTTGTTACTAAATGGCAATCTGCAAGTAGCCTATGACACAATAATCAACATAAATTATTCCACTGAGCCAAACATTTATAAATGTAAACTTTTGTCAAGTGCTGGTTTTGAACTGTCAATCTTCATGTTATAAGTGCAGAAACACAATGTTTATCATGGTGAGCCAACAAACAGATACAACATTGGCAACTGTGACATCCTCACTAATACTGGTATGAGGATTTCTATCATTTATGCGACAGACACGCTGACTTAGATGAATCAAATGAGCTGGATGTGCGGTTATTTGCTCACGACACCAGCTTGGATTGTGACAACAGAGACCCAAAAAAAAACAAAAAACTAGTTTAAAGATTTGGTTCTTTGCACTGAACAATAATAAGAGATCCGGGTCGCACAGAACATCCGGAATTCCCACCACTAGAGTCCGTATGAACAACAAAACATTTTTTACACAGTTAATGCGGGTTTATTATTGTTTTCGTTATAACAATAAGATGGATGATGAATACAGGACAATGTCTTTTTAATGGCAAGTTTGGTTACAAATCCTTACACTGATGCACTGTGGGTAGTGATAGATACACCTTCTGTGTTTGCTTGTGGCCTGAACCAGTTGCGTTCCATTTTTTTTATTTGTAGGTTAGCTGTTAATCTGTAGTCTGGTCATAAATAGCCGTAGATGCATAACTCTCATTCTCGTGTCATAAGAGGTGCCATTTTCCTCCCCCAGCCCCTCTCCCCTCCAACTGGGACCAATTATTAAGCTGGCAAAGGTATATTGTTTGATATTCTATATTTTATTATAGCATGGAATATTGTGTTGTGCTTGTGTTTCACCTTGCTAGATGGTATAGTGTATGTTCATTTATTGCTGGCTAAGTCGGCTCCAAACTAGTTGGGATAGCTTTGGGGATGGCTCCCATGGAAAAGACTGACAGCCCTAATTTTAACTTTTTGTATGAATAACAAGCTAACATGGGGAGAAACGTTGCGCATATAGAAACTAAAAATAAGCATTTTTTCTTGCAAAACATACTGTGACTGTGTACATCTACTTTACAGTTCCTATCTAAATACTTTAAGTACATTGCGTGTTATTGAGCCATTGACAGATACTTTGCATGTGACTTTCACAAGGTAAATAATGCATTATAAGAAGTGCACATGACTGGAAATGCTTTAAGGTCTCTAATTATGAAATGTGTGTCAAAAATGCAATCCAAAGGAAATTCAATCAGATGTTCTGTATGCATATAAAGCGTAGCAAGCAGAAAGACTAGTACTTTATCTCTACTTTTTCCCTAACAAATGATCTTTTAGCAGATTGCAATGCTGTGCAATTTTGTTGCGTTGTGTGTGTCAGTGTGTGTGTGTGTGTGTGTGCAGACAGATGTGTAAGGAATCACACCACAAGGACCCTGTGGCCCATGGGGTACACTTAAACAACTTGACTAAAGCCACAACAGCAAAATCTGGCACAATAAAAACCTACTGTAACTTGAAACAATCTGCAGCTGGGTTTCGCCTGTTCAGCACTTCTGTGTGTGGCAATAATGCAGGACGGGAAAATATTCAAAGTTGCACTGGGATTCTTCTCACAGATATGGACGTCTAAGATGGGTTGGTACCAGGATCACAGCCATAGGCAGGAACACACGTACCCCAAACATACCCCCCCCCCCCACACACGTTAATGCCGATACAGCTGAGGCCTGCGATTGGTTATCCCATTCAGACCAAAGCCTGTGATTGGCTGTCGAACTAGCCGGTCTCCCATCATGCATCACATGCATTTATTTGTTCCTCCAGCTCAGCAAAACAGGAGCCATCCATCTCTCTCTCTCTCTCTCCCCCCTCTCTCTCTCTGCCCCTCTCCCTCTCTCTCTCCCGCTTCTCCTCCTCTGTTTCTCCTATCTCGACCATATTTCCCCATTTACATAGCTCTCTTCGCCTCTCCCTCTATCTCATTACCTAGCCTGTTTCTCCTGCCTCTCCCTCACATTACACATCCATCTCTCCTCCAAACTGTCTGTTGTTCCCCCTCATCTCTGCTCCGTTCCACATCGGCACGGGCACGTCACGTTCACCAATTTGTCCTCTCTCCCAAATCTCATATTCCTCTCTCTCTCTCTCTCTCTCTGTTCTCCATCCCCTCCCGAGTCACCCTTCCACACGGCCCTCCCCGGCTCGCTCTATTCCCGTGCACGCTGGCACAGTGTGGCGATGAATATGTGAGGCCATTCATCAGGGCCCCGTCTCGCCATCAACAAAGACCACAGTGGGGATAAGTGGAGAGGAAATATGATTTGTATGGCGATAGGGAACCGAGGCGGAGGAAATATGGCTGAGATAGAGTGCTAAGAGCAGTAAAGTATACTTATTCCATTTAAATCTCTCGAAACCTCTCTCTCTCTCTCTCGATCTCGCTCTCCCTCTCTCTCACCTGATGTAATGGCCGATTATAAGGACAGGGATAATCTCATATGTTTAACAGCAGGCCTGTTACAGTAACTAAAGAGACGCCTCATCTCTTCCAGCAGTCTTTCTATCTGTCTATACGTCGCTCCTCATGGACGTTTTCTGTCTGACAAGAAGAACCTATTCATATTTTCTGCCTGTCTATCTCTCTACATCTATTCCTACACCCTGTTGCCCGCCCTGCACTATATCTTCCATCCTAGCCGTCCCTAACGCATGCATCTGTTATCGGGACTGTCAGTCCAATCCGTCTTGCTCTCTCTCTGCGTGGCTCTCCGTCCTTCACGTCGACAGGTCTCGCTCCTTCACTCCAGCAGAGCGGGCCTCTGCTTACCATTCCGGTGTCTTCTGCCTTCTCTTTTTTATTTTCTCCCATTCTGCCTTTATCTCTCTCTCTCTTTTGCTCTCTCTCTCTCTCTCTCTCTCTCTCTCTCTCTATATATATATATACAGTATATATATCTTCTCTCTCTCTCTCTCTCTCTCTGTCTCCCCCCAACTCTCTCTCTGTCTCTCTCTCTCACACCTGCTAGTGTTATCGAAGGCAATAGTCCTCTCTAAAGCTGAATACTGATAAAGAGCCGTGTCTGTGGGATTCTGGGATGCCAGTTTGCCACCTCTCTGGTGTTTCATGCAGATACCGCCTTAATTTGTGATGGGTATAAACAAAAAGATTAAACTTATTTTAAGGTCGGTCACTTCTTAGTGTGTGTATGTGGGCGTGCGTTTGTTGTAAGGCAAGCCGCAGGGGCGCCGATGGCCTCCTGTCACCTTGCCAATCATATCAGTTAGGTGTGTGTGCTGATAACCTTATCTCTGCCTAAGCTCTGTGTAGCCAAAGGGCCACCCCCTGAACACCCCCCCCCCACACACACACACACACACGCACACACACACACACACGTACACACACGTGCACACACAGACTTTACCAAATGAAACAGGCTACAGAGCAGATAGGGATCGATGCAGCTAAATCAAGGACATGCACAACACCGCTACTCTCTGTCTCGTCGCGGCTCTTATCTATAATGGAAAAGCCATACGTTTACAGCTCCCATCCAACCTTATGGTCACGCTCAATCACCACAGAAAATACTGTTTTGGAGCGATGCTGCTGGATTAAATCAGGGAGAGAATAGGAGAAATGCAGAGCCGCGTGTTTGACTAGCAAAGCGTTTAGGTAATTTCGCAGTGTCAAACTGCTGGGTAGAGATAGAGAAGAGAGAAAAAGAGAAAGTGAGGTGGTGTATTTTTTTCGAAAGCTGGCTTTAAAAATTATAAATAAATAAAAACTTTGTATCCCACTATTCATTGAAGTGTTTTAAAGGGTTTTATCTCCTGTTTTCTACATTTGTTAGAAAATACATAGTTGAACAGTAGTTAGTGATGCTAGTGTTTAAAACAAGCAGTGGCTGGTCCACACGAGAGAACAAACTGAGTACAAGAGCTCCCTGACGTTTGGTTTCAGTATTTGCTTACTGCCCTTAACATAACCTGGAAGGGTTAATAACAGGGTATCTGTAAAGGCTCTTTCCACGAGCCATGAGGGGTTACATCTAATGGCTTCAATCTTCTTTGCATGCACATTACTTGCCAATAAGATGAAGACTGTTGCCCGCAGTAACCGTAAATGTCATGTAATTTGTTGATTGAATGATGTCCACAGTGCATGGCGTTGTGTGGGCAAGGAGGGATAGTAATATGTGGGATGGATGAGGGCTGCATGTTACTGGTGGTGTGGGCTGGATGAGAGCTGCAGGTTAATGTGCATGCTGCTCTCAAAGCTCTCCTGGCGTCACTCACAGGACGCACGAGATCAGACGGAATAACAGATTGCAGGTTTAACCCTCAGCCTTTCATACCTCTCTCTCTCTCTCTCTCTCTCTCTCTCTCTCTCTCTCTCTCTCTCTCTTTACACAAACAGCACTTCGTGTAGATCATAAT
>JAODUH010063034.1:0-17381 GCA_027564835.1 Typhlichthys subterraneus | reverse complement strand
CTCGCTTGCTAATGATTATAGCACTCCTGTACCCTGTGCTTTTTATGTCACACACACACACACACACACACACACACGGCGTTGCTAGCAAACCACTGACCACACTAAAACGCACACACTCTGTATAACAACGCAAAAACACACGCTTTATCGAGTTTAAATGTTATCGCCGTTTCGTGCTTTTGCAGATGTTTTGGCCAATAATTAGTAGAGTACATCATAAAAGGCTGGGACAGAATATCAATCATGTTGTCCCTCTATTAATAACCTTAATAAACCCAAATTATTTGGTATGACTGACTGGGCTAATGAAACGCTTTCATTACCGGGAACAGCCATCTCGTGTGCACAAGGTTGAAGTCACTGTTCGTGTAGCACACTTCAACTGTAAGTAAAATAAATTGGGTTCCTGCTTTCAGAGAGATGCTCAGCCTTGAGTTATACTTACTGTTTACAGGAGTCAAACTAATTAGCTACAGTCTTACATGCAGGGAGTAAATGTGTGCACATGTGGTGTATAGTTATATTGTACACCTTCACGATAACACATTCACTCACACACGAGCATAATGTCCACTTTTACTTCTTTCTCAGCCGGGAGGGGCTTCAAAAACAATTACATTTAGCACAGCTTAATGCGTCCTATTGGGTTTAAATAATGACTTACAGGCCTATCAGCACGCACCGCATGTCATTACTAATGCAGAAGCTAATTAGCATGATCCATATCAGCAGCGCAGAGCGCTGCTGTTTTTACATAACAATGAAGTCACGCAGGTGTTCAGCAGTTAATTTATGGCACACTTGCGCTTGCTGGTGTGTGCTTAAGTGGTGTCGGTGTGTCTAAATATGCATTAAAAGCAGGGCCATTTTTGAGAACGCTTGCTAACAATGTTCCTCCGCGTGTCCGCGGCGCCGCACAGCACATCGAAACGCGTTCTGTGCATACGGCTTTGTTGATGTGGGCGGTTTTCGTCACTTTGTTTATGTTCCTATTTACAGCGCCACGTACCAAATGATCTTTTCAACTTGCAGAGCAGCTAGCGAAATGTGAGGATATACAGTATATGGTGAATTTCACAAAATGTGTATTAGTTTGCCAATTGTATGCAATAGTGGACTAAACGGTACCTTTAAGTGGTGTTGGTGTGTCTAAATATGCATTAAAGCAACCATGTTCAGTCACATACACATTTGTCTATTGTTTTACCTCATTCAGTTGATTTAGCCTATTGACCACTCATGAAAGCCTTTCAGTTGTGCTTCCTGATGTACGATATTTTCATGTGGTGTACAGCAGTGTTTCTCAATCATGGTCATCATTCTCTGCAGAAGCCTCATAACGACCGATTAATTTGAGTCTGTTGGAGCAGGAAGACATCTACAACATGCAGGACAGTGGGTCCCTAGGACCATGATCGGGCAACACTGCACTAAGAGGACAGACAGGACAAATAAGAGCACATCTCACTGGTCCATATGTTATGTCACTACTTGGTTACTGTAAACGAAAATGTATGATTATTGCTTTATTCAGCAACTGCATGTTAGAATGTCTTTCTGTGAGTGTTTAGGTACAGTATTTATTGTTAGCCGTTATAATATCAATCTTTATCCTTTTCATGTTCTGGTACAACAACATGTTGACTAAAACAGACAAATATTGTGTATTACTGTGTACACAGTATGTTTATCCTCGTTTATTTGACTTTAAGTAATAAACATATTTCTCATAGGACAAGCAGCTTAACAATACAGTTGAATATATGTTTTATAATTATTATGTCCTTTCAAGAAAAGGACTAGCAACTGCCTGCAGTTCCTCTATGGCCACTAGGTGGCTGTGGCTGAACTGAATAACCAAGTAACCATGGTATAAAACATTTACAGTATGTGTTCAAAATCATGGGAATAACAATGTAATTATGTCACATAAAACGTGCATTCCACAGTCCCAACGCATGCTTTCATCACCATGTACTGTAGAGAGAGAGACGCAAACACACACACACACACGCACACAGTCTCAGTGACACATACAGACAGTGATTACAGTCTCAAGAAGGGAGCCTTGGCTGTTTAGAGGGAATACTGAGGAACAATCAAACAGCCTGTCTGTCATGCACAGACTATATGGCTCACGTGTCTCTCTGGTGTGTGTGTGTGTGTGTGCGTGTGTGTGTGTGAGTGCGTGTGCTGCAATCTTCAATGTGTGTGTGTGTGTGGTGCAGGTCTGACAGAGAGATTCTGACAGAGGTTGATGAAGGTTTTAGCAGAAAGAGAGAGAGGGAGTGGGGGGAAGGGGGAGAGAGAGTGAGAAAGGGGGAGAGAGAGAGATAGAGAGGGAGGGAGAGAGAGAAAGCCTTGTGTTTGGAGTCGACAGTAATGAGCTGCCAGCCTGTCTGCTCTCTAACCTTCCATACTTCTGCTTGACTCTCCTCACAGAGACACAAACAGAGAGAGAGAGAGGGGTAGCCAATGCACACACACAAACACGCAATCATACACACACATATACATCAACGCGCTGCGCGGTACGCGCACACATGCACACACACACACGTATCACACGTCGCTGTACATGCACGCGCACAAATAAATACGCACACACACAAACGCACACACACATCGCTGTACATGAACGTGCATACATGCATATACACACACACATCGCTGTACATGAACGTGCACACATACATACACACACACAAATGCCAGGATGGTTGGACTATAGTGTTTCACCTCTATATTTCACCCAGGTGGGATGACCCAGAGTCACGTAGAAGAGAGTCACGCCAACGGAAGCTCGAACTGTTCACGTGATTCATGGAGACGCAAAACCGTTCCAGGAAATGCTTGGTGGGCAATATGAATCGATAAATACATATACATAACTGCAATTTTTGGTAATTATAAATACAAATTTACAATAGAATTTATAGGGTGCTTCTAGTATTTGTGGTAACTTCTGGGAACCGTTTTGAGGTAGCACGGTCTGCCATTGCTGTGAAAAAACAGCATTATCTTCAACATCTGGGACGACCTATTTTGCATGTCAGGACCACTGCGGGCCTCCAACAGTTTCCTCTGGCTTCAGCCTGCAGGGAGAGGCTTGCACACACATACATGTACTGTATGTATACTGTATTACTGTATGCATTACAGGGTTGATCTGCAGTGTCACTGTTGTATGTGAAAGTCTAAATATGTGTGTGTGTGTACACGTGAAGCTGGGTACATTTTTTAGTATCTGATTGTATGAGAGTGTGTGATTGTGAGAATTGTTTTTATCAAATTGTGTCTGTACAGGAAATAAGCTGTTTCACAGTTTATATATGTGTGTGTGTGTATGCGTGTATGTAACACGTGTGTGACGTAGGCTTGGGTACTGTGTGTATGTGTGTGTTTGTGTGTGTGTGAATGTGTGCGTACAAGCTTGCATTCAGAGGTAGCGCATGTGTGTACATTTGTTTGCAAGCACACACACACACACACTTGTGTGACGTAGGCTTGGGTACTGTGTGTGTGTGTAGTCAGTAGCCCGCAGTGAGCCAGAAAGGGAACACAGTTTCATTACCTTCTCCTCAGGAGTTTCAGTACAGCCTCAATTACAGCCGAGACACGGTGGCTCTGACAGAGCCAGGCTGACGACACACAGAGAACCACGTGTATGCCCTCCACTCTCTGTTTGCCACTTAACGTCTGGCCGAAGGAAGAGGAAGGCTGGATACTGGCCCATCTCACTCTAAATAACGCACAGGACTCTGGGTGGAATGGCCGCACACACTTGAGGAAATAAAAGGTCTCCAATTAGTGTGTGGAGGGTGGGGAATGAGACCCACAGTAGCTTGTGTAGGATAATGGTCAGTGTTAGTGGAACTAATGTATCCCTTATGTAAGATCTTATCAAATATAAAACCACCTGTTCAATGCAAGATATTAGCATATGGAGCGTTTACATGCAAAACATCTGAGCAGAATTACTCTGTTGCTGTAAGACAGCCCTCGTTTAAGATTAGCTACTTTCGGCAATAACACCCCTGTGTTTGGTGTGTGTATATATACATAGAGTATTTATATACCTCTCTGGGAATCATCACCTTATCGTGGTGGAGAGGTTTGTGTGTCCCGATGACCCTCAAAGCTGTGGTGTCTGGAGCCTTGTGCTCCTGGTAGGGTCTCCCAAGGCAAAGTGGTCTCAGGGGAGGGGCCAGACTAAGAATGGTTCAGAAGACCCTTCATGAAAGAACATAAGAGAGGAGAAGTTATCCTGCCGGAGGAAGCCTGGGGTCCCCGTCTGGAGCCAGGCCCAGAGGGAGGGCTCGCTAGCGAGCGCCTGGTGGCTGGGTTTGCCACGGAGCCCAGCTCTTCAGGCTGAACAGAGCCAACGTGGCGAGGAAATGTGCATAGCCTCAGTGTGTGACTGACTGTGTATGTGTGTGTGTGTGTGTGTGTGTTGGTTGTTCTGCAGGCCTAGTAGCTGCTCTTTTATTAGCTTTGGAGGGCATATCAGCCAGCCGTGTACTTAACAGACACAACACACACTCAAACACACACGTCTCTCTCCCCTGCTCAAGTTAATGCGTCACTAATTCACTCAGTGGGATTGCTTAATCAGCCGCAAATGAAGTGAGAGAGTCGCGGTGGAAAACAGAGGAAGCGAGAGATAGGAAGGTGAATTCAGTACGCTACAGAGGAGAAGACACAGTGTAATTGTATTGAATTAGTTAAATGAGAGAAATGATTGACCTCAAATGTGCCTTTCACATTATTAGTAGTATTGTTGTATCTTGTTGGGGCCTGGATTACAAACATGCTTTGTAGCAAGCACAATAGTAAAATTATCTCCAGCATTTTGGTTGTTTTTGGGTGTATTTGAATGCTTTTTCTTCTTTGTTTTCACAGTGTGGTAGTGCTAGCCAACTGAGAGAAAAGTGTGCACTTTATTGCACGCTGCTGCCGGTGGTGAGATGTCAAACACACACAGTGAAGTCAAGCTGCATGCTGGGTCTGCTGTCAAAGCTTGATGAACATCTGTTGTTGCACAAGACAGGCACTTTCTGCTGGGACAGGTTATATGTATATACTGTACGTGCAAACACTTAGTGTGCAAATGCACAAGACAAATGTCGAAGACATGTACAAGAATATTAATGTAGACATTTGTGGCAGTTTCTGTAGGAAATGCATGGGCTACAGTAGCTTCCCCTTCCCCACCCCTCCGTAGGGGTGCCCATTAAAGTCCCTAGCCTTCGCTTATTTCTTAAGGTAACAGCATATGTTGCAATGTTCTGTCCCATTCCTATTTATACTGTTTGAAGACCTTGCCGCCTCACGCACTCAATCACTCAGGCTACCAGCTGATGTCAATAAAGTCTGTAAGGATTCAGGGCTTAGGCCTTAGGGTGATGACATGGTAATTGACAGTGGGACAGATGGAGAAAGAGAGAGAGAGAGAGAGAGAGAGAGAGAGAGAGAGAAGGATGGAAAGTCAGGTGGTCGTCACTGTCAGGTGGTCAGATGGAGACAAACACAGTGACTAATAGAATTGATTGTAAATAGAGACAAGTGGAATCAGGTGAAGTCAGGTTATATTTGAACAATAACTTTAATGCATTTGTTTGTGTACAGTATGTGTGTGCGCAGTTCAAATATTTCTCCAATGTTACTCGATCTAACCATGTTTACCTTCACGATACGCACGCCTACATACACACCAATAACGTTGTATATACAGTGCACGTTTCTCAACTCACCACGTGTCAATCGATCAATGCCGATCGATCACACGGGAATCTAAACACGACATCTCTGTAAATAAATGCACACGTACCAGGTGCGCTCGCACGTGTGCACAGGACAGGGGCGTGCGTGCGCCTGTGCGTGCGCTTGTGCGTGCCCGTCATCGGGCTACAGCAGCGAGTGGCCTTTCTAATCTGCTGTCTCCTAATTAAAAGGCTGTGACTAAACGAAGCCTCGCCGGAACTGTCTGTCGGGGAAATTAAAAATGAGATGATTAGACGCCAGAGAAGAGAGGTGAGGTGCATAGGAACGAGGGAAGGGGGGGGGGGGGATAAAGAGAGGGAGGGCCAAAGTGCAGACTCAGAGGAAGGAAGGGATGAAAATGAAAATAAATGCTTAAACACATTTAGTCAAATTCAAGAAATATGCTGTCTTATTGTCCTGTGCGCGTGATGGAAAAAATAATAACTGCCATGGCTCCGTAAATAAGAACAATGTGCATTTGGTAGGAGTGTGTCAGCTGAGTTAAAACATGCTTATCATGTGTAATGTTTTTTTTTTTATTGTGGACATGTTGACTTCTGATTTGCTTGTCATTGATCATTAGATACTAGTCTCTTCTGACTAGTTGTCATTAGGGGCACAAGTTTTCTGTCTAGCTGTTGACTACTTTGTCTAGCTGTCACACGAACACACGCACACACGCACACACACACACACACACACAGTTATTAGTAAAGTTGTTTAGAGAGAGAGTGTGTGTGTGTGTGTATTATTTGTATGTAATATGTGTTTCTGTGTGTGTTGTACAGGCTTCGACCATATGTGTGTGTGTGTGTGTGTGTGTGTGCGCGTGTGTGTGTGTGTATTATTTGTATGTAATATGTGTTTCTGTGTGTGTTGTTCAGGCTTCGACCATATGTGTGTGTTTGTGTGTGTGTGTGTGTATGTGTATTATTTGTATGTAATATGTGTTTCTGTGTGTGTTGTTCAGGCTTTGACCATATGTGTGTGTGTGTGTGTGTGTGTGTATTATTTGTATGTAATATGTGTTTCTGTGTGTGTTGTTCAGGCATCGACCATATGTGTGTGTGTGTGTGTGTATGTTTGACAGAGAGAAATAGATTTGGAGAGAGAGCGATAGATGCAGTATAATTGTGTGTAATTACACGGTCTGCCATTCAGACACATTATAATTGCTGTCTCAGGCAATGTTAATGACTGTGTTAATAAAGTGTTTGTGCACTATCAAAATCATCAAACATTTTCTGTGATTACAATGTAAACAAAAACTATAGCGCAGTGCTGCATTAACAAATCCGCTCATTAAAAGCTCTCTATGCAATACTGAGCAGTGAACAAGTCTCTTACTGTAGATCAGTGCGAAGATAATACATTTTTACCTTTAGCCAATAACAAATGAAAAGGGGTTGTAGAGGGATGTCAATCAAGGTGTTTTGGGGTAACCAGGAGAGAACACCCAAATCCCCTTGATAGCCTGTATAGCTACATAATATATATATATATATATATATATATATATATAACATAATATAACAAATACATTACATTATATTTACTGTCAATACAACAAAATAAAATAAAAACACTATTTGGTACCCTATAGACACACTGCATAATGATCTGCTGTAATCATGTGTTTTCACAGATAGGCCTATGCTTATTTGTGTGAGTTTTGTTGTTAGGACACGCCAACTGACACCTTCTTAATATGATTGACAGTAAAGACAGTATTATAAATTGTAAATATTAAATGACGAATGATGCATTTCGATTTTGGAATCACATTTTAATGCATACTACATGTAAGACCATAAGATACTGTATGTAATTTAATACATATCCAGGCACTTCATGTCTTTGCTCACTCCTTGCGTGATTAAGGTGTCTTATCTCAAAGCAGCACATTCATTATGTGACAAAGACAACTGAGTACAGGTCTGTACGTGTGTGCAGTGCTTTAAGATTACATGAAATTAATTGCAAATTTCCACATACGCACAAAACTACAAATCCTAGTCCATATCTGGATAAAATACAGAGAGCGAGAGAGTGAGAGAGACAGAGAACCTATGCCGATGTGTCCATACTCACACAGACATTCAAGGTCATCAGGTGGCGCGTGCAAGCCGATGGGTCACGAAAAACCCGGCCCATAGAGGCCATCACTAACGTATCGGGGGATTAATGGGCCATTTGAGGCTATTCTGACCGTTCTGAAGATAGTACCCACTACATGGATTAAGAAACATGGCCCACACACACACACACACTCATGCATAGCAAACAGGACTGTACAAACCCATACAAACAGCTGTTGCAGAGACGTGCACCGTCACACACACACACACACACATGCACGTGCTAGCACAAACGCAACACAACCGAAGCGGTGATGGATTCGCCGGCCAGCTTGTTCGTCAGAGCATTCCCGTCACACACGTGCAGTCGTGCACAGAGACGGACACATGCGCCGGCCCGCTTGTCAACGTAGGAAACGGCTGCACCATCAATTACCACGTCAGTGTCAATTAGGAACTGCTTCCATCTAGCTAAAGCATGCCCGGTGTGTATGTCTGATGAATTAGGATGCTACGGCAAAGGCACATGAAGTCAAACTAGTAATAGAATCGATGGCTAAAGGCTTCACGCCACAGACACGCCCATCCCTCACCGCGCCGGCCTACAGAGGAACTGTCGGAGGTTGCTTTATCACCGCCGTGGGCTCTGGGCAAATATGGCGTTCCCCCTTCACACACCCTTGGGAGCTCGCAAACAACTAGCCGTAATTCAAAGAATATGCTGCGTGGGGAGGTGATGAGCCCAGAAGAGTTATAGCGCGGCCTCACGGAAGTACTGTATCTGAGTCAAAGTGACAAGGCGTTTTCCTCACAGACAGGGCTTTATTGGGAGGTTTAAGGGCATTTGAAGGGATTTGAGGTATACTCTGGTGAGCATGAGCTGGTGATGAATTAACACGAATGACATCGTGCATCTCAGTAAAATATATTGGAAAAGCGAGACCGGCATCGATTCCACATAGGCTACTGTACACAAACGCTTGTATTTTTTTGAAAGGCGGTTATTTAAATTAATTGTTGGCCAAATGTTTTAGAGATATGCTTCTGCATTGCATTTGGATTCATTCAACCCGCTTGTGGAAGGTAATATCGCTTAATTCCAAATGAACCGTGCAGAGTCCTTTAGAGAGGCAGGTGCTCAAATTTGAAAAAAGGGGCAGGTGCTTGAGCAACAAAAGCCCCCCTCTTCACGTACCTACAAGCTACATAGATTGTGCAAATAAAAAATATACTGTCTGTGTTTGCTACTGTAAACTCAGCTGTGTTTATATATTCTTGAAATGTCTGTAAAGGGTTTAATTTCCCGTTTTATGAGCCAATTTGTGTTTGATAACAAGACGCTAAGGCGAGTTATTCTTATCATCTGTGGGTGTGTGTGTGTGTAATTACATTATTAAATACGTTTCATTTGTTTGTGTATATTATGGTAAATGGTAAATGCGCTATTATCCAAAGTGCTTTACAGTATTTTGCATGACATTTACCCAGTCACACACACATTCACACACCGATGGTGATTTCTGCCATGCAAGGTGTGACCACCGGGAGCAGTTGGGGGACGGGGTTAGGCATCTTGCTCAAGGAAGCTTACAGGTGGGTCAACACCAGGGTCCAAGCCCACGATCTTCTGGCTGGGAGCCCAACACCCAGACCACTAGACCACCCTGTCCCCCTATACATAATATTTAAATATAAATTAAACTATCACTGTTTAATGTAGATTTGATTTCTGGATCATTAGGATCTAGTGAGGTAATCCTATTGTTGGACAAGGAGCACTCAAAGAAGCAAAATACATTTTCAATATGTTTTTGCACATAGTATGTTTGCAATGCGGTTAACAGGGTTGGTAGGGTACTTCTTCAATATAATCTGTTACAGTAGTTATCAGATTACAATTATAATTATTAACATAATTTTTGGATTTCCTATGTTTATTAACATAATCTGATTACTTTCCATTACTTTTAGATTACTTCACGTCTAAACATTGCTCTTTGAAATGCCAACCAATTTACTGTGTTGGCACTCTAAGTATTTCTATTTTAGTGACCGTTTATGCTGTTCAGGGGATCAGATTAAAGTAGGACTTAATTTCAATTATTGATCGACGGTAATGAAAGGTTTATGTAAGAGAACAAATGTTTTATTAATTTTTCTTCTGCAAACTTCCCTTCCACATTTGAAAGTAGTCTTAGAAGTAATAATTTTATTTTTATTTTTTTATACCTGTAATCTGATTCCAATATTTTAGCTGGTAACTGTAATGGTTAGAAAGTTTTTTCTTTTGTAAATTACTTCCCAACCCTGGCGATAAAGCTGGATCTTTCAGTACTGTATGTTTCGTGAATATGTGTCAAATATGGTAAACGCCACCTCCATTTGGATCTATAGGGCTCATCCATAATTACTGAAACCACGCACATGCATATTGTACATGCACACACACATGAACACACATGCACACACACACATGCATGCACACATGAACACATACGCGCACGCAACCTCTTTGAGCATAGCACGTGTGAGTGTGCGTGCATTTAAAGCATGCTAGAGTGCACACACACGCACACACACACACACACTGTGATACTGTTTTCATTAGGAGATTCCCAGAGGGAAGCCATGGAGAAGGAACTGTGGGAGCAAGGAGGAATCTGCCCCGCACCCTTCCCCTTCCCACACACATGCGCACATTGAAAAGCATTGTGAAGCCAAGCGGCGTTGTTGTTCGTATTTACGGTTCTATAAATAGGGTAATTGTTTCAGCACGCACAGAGAACGGTAAACTAGAGGAATGTGAGGAGATATTTGTTGAACTTGACAAAAAGTGTATTCAAGGTTTAGTCATCTATTGCAAGCAAAATGTAAGCTAATACACTTTTTGTCAAATTCAACAAATATGTCCTCGCATTTTGCTGTCTTACCCTTCTCTGTGCGTGTTGAAAAAAATATTCGATACTTCCCTGGCTCCGGAAATAGTAACATTAACAAAGTGGTAAACACCGCTCAAATCAACAAAGCCATACTACTAGTTTTGATTCACAATGCACGGAGCGATACTGTTTTGATTTGAGCTTGAAGATGAGTATGACAAGAATGTCTTACCCTGCCTTTAACAGTAGATTATAATTATCTTACAATAGCATGACTATACCTTTAAAGTTATTAGTTGATATACTCCAATCAGTTAAATAATTATGAAGTGACCTAATTAATGACAGAATTAAAATAAATTCAGACTTTATTGGGTATTATCCTGAATGAAAATCAAATATCAACCATTTAGTAACTAAGTTGTGTCTGTTATTGTCTTTAATTTGACCCTTTACTGCAGAAATTATTTACCTGAGCCGCAGCAATGTAGATGTTGTATATAAAGCTAGGGTTAGGGTTAGCCGTAGCAATGTAGATGTTGTATATAAAGCAAGGGTTAGGGTTAGCCGTAGCAATGTAGATGTTGTATATAAAGTTAGGGTTAGGGTTAGCCGTAGCAATGTAGACAATGTAAGCCTGGCTTCTGGGCAGGACCCAAAATAATGTCATAATGGCCTGTTATCCACGTACAGTAATTAATTTAGTAATTTACATAAAGCATACTGCCATAGAATCCATTGAAGCCCAGGTTCAATATTTGTCTGCCACTGAAGTCAAATGTTGTTTTACCACCTACGTTTTTGAGTCTACATTGTCAAAAAAGAAAATGAGTAGAAACAGTTCAGGCACCAATCCATTCCAAAAAGACAACCTACTGTAGATCCATTCACAGATTCACATCTTAACAAAATGTCTATCCTTGCAAGAAATGTAAATAATAAAATATTTGAAAATATTATTTCTTATAATAAAATTGCTTTGAATAAAACAGGCATCATCTCTGCTTCTTGTATCTGTAATAAAGAATGATGTGTTAGTGAATGGCATAGCAAACATGTTGTTTTACAGCTGTGTAACATTTCATTATTGAAAACTATAACAGTTACGTTGTTGAAAACATTTGCCAACATAAAGAATCAGGTATAACCGTTGCTAAATTATGATATGTTCCTCCTGAAACGACAGGGATTTTAATGAATGAATGTTCTCGCGCATAGTACCATTACATTATTATTCTGAATATGTCAATAATCCCAATGTAAATACTTCAGATAAGAATGGAATATGAATTTGCTTAAACTGCAGCAGCGGGGGAGTGATGCAGAGAGAAAAAATGAACAAGAGCCTTCACCGTTTCCTTGACTTTAGCCAGGAATCCACTTTTCCTAATCAGCAAGGAAGATCTCTCTCTCTCTCTCTTTCTCCATCCCTCTCTCTCTCTTACTCTACTTATAAAAATTCATACACACACCTTTGCTCTTTTTCATAGGCTGGAGACAAACACACTCACTTTCACAACACACACACACACACACACACACACACACTGCCATCTCCAGATGTGCACAAATACAATAGTCACAGGTGGAATTAATTATACTCTCTGTTGTACTTATGAAGCATCAGATGCCTCTTTCAGATTGACACTTGCATAGGAGGGATCAACTGACTGGACTGGACACCAGCCTACAACACTACACTCAGCCTCTCTCTCTCTCTCTCTCTCTCCCCCCAACATCTACTATCGTTATTATGCTGCCATAAACCAGAGAAAGGTGAGACTTATCACGCTCGAAATTGAGTCTCTGGCACATTGGAGTCGGGGGCTGAAACGTATCAGAACCCCCTGCTGTAATGTATGATGCTGCCTTAAGACCTATTATTGACAAATGACCCTCAAAAAGTAGACTCAATCATCGTGTGACACAGACTGCAGTCCAGAGCCCTCTCATGCTATAGCTTTGGGACACAAATCTAATTTTCAAGATGAGTGAAAGCACCGCGAAGCTCCTCAACATGGAGAGATTAGCACATGTTGACACCAGCCCTGGGGATGGTTATGTTACGGCCTGGCTCATGGGCCGTAAACCAAACAAACTAAACAAACCAAACACTTACTGTAACTAACCAACAGAATAACATAGAATGAGGTGTGAATGTCTGTAGGTGTAAGTACTGAATATATGTGATGCGTGTTGCATGCTAACCAAACTAAGAAACTAACCAAACCAAGATGCTAACCAAACAAGCTAAGAAACAAACCAACCTAAGCAACAAACCAAGAGCAACATGTGCGGTGCCAGGAGAGTCACCCAGACATTGTGCGGGAACACACCTATATATTTGGCATGCCCAGGTGCCCTTAATCAGTTTAATCAGGGCCTACCTAGTCAATCAGGACCAGAGGCCTACTGAAACAAGGCAGGGCCATCACAGTTAGTTCTGCACTACATCAAGTAGATGAGCAGCAAACATGCAAAAATACCTGAGAGCACTTTGCATTCCAACTATATAGGCTAATACATATTAGCTGGTGTGTGTGTGTGTGTGTGTGTACACTAGCAGTGATACAAGCGGCCTACTGCATGTAGGATATGCAGTAATCCACTCTGAACTTTTAAGCAGCATTAAATGGCTCATTATTATGAGCGATCTTATCTTATCCTAAAGCTGTACAGGTTTAAATGCAGGTCCCACCTTTAATTGCCACATCAGGCCACATAGTGTTCATCCTGCAACTTTTAATTAATATTCTTTCTTTCTTTCTTTCTTTCTTTCTTTCTTTCATTCAATCATGGCAGTATCTTTAGCTGGTTCAGGTAAAGCATTTAGCTAGCTGCAGGATCTTGCATTCAGAGCCTGTAGTGTATAGAGACAGACAGCTAATCTTTATCTCTTTTTATTATACTTGGCCAAAATTCCCAAATAACAGGAAATGGATTCATGTCAGCGGTTTTCCTGAATCGGCTGAGCCACAGTTCTGTAGCCTAGCTACATGTCTCTCAGTGAGGATTCAAAGAGCCTCCCCTGCTGATATTTAGTTAGCCCCCAGTCTTGTTTCCACTTGGTGCTCTGTGGAAACAACATTCTCTGTAAGGACCGAGTCAAACTTTCCTTCAGGCACATTTCCGACTGTAGTTTTGACGGGAGTGAGTGAAATCGTTCTGGTCCATCCCCCAGCTCAACCGCCCACCCGATCTTTCCCCCCACCCCACCGCTCTCACGCGTGCGTGCGTCCTTCACTGCGCTCGGCAAAGTTTGAGGCGCTAAAGTTCCCAGACAGCGTGAAGAATGTGGGCTATTTCTGCCGGAATGACTTGTCTGAATTTACTGACTTTTAAACGATAAGGACCATCGGCACCCATCGGCTCATATGTGACCGTGAGCGGAGATATATAAACAACCACCTGCATTTTGTCTGTCAGCTGCGCTGTTTTGGAAGTCTTCTTTCTAGCGGCAGGTAACGTTGTGCGCTGAGCCTTGTGTACAAAGTTAAACAAGTGACAACTTGGCCAAAGTGAGTATAACCCAGCAGAAATGAAAGGGACCAGGTTTTAGTCTATACAAATTATTTAGAAACTTTATAAATTACCAGGACACGGACGTAATTAGAAATACATTTTGCGTCCTAACGGAATCCTATCGAAGGTGGCTTTTAATAAAGTTTTTTTATTCAGATTACGGAGATCCAGCCATAGCCTATAGACTACTTTAGTAAGGATGATCGGAGGGGCATTCCATGTGCCCGCTTGCCTCCTGTTGATCGTTATTACGCTGCAGGGCTTCATCGTTGGTGTCCGAGCTCATGTCGCCAGCACTGCAGTCTTAAGGAACAACAGACAAGACGGTAAGTGTGTTTTCATTTGTATACCTGTAACTTTTCATTTCATTTTTGGATTGACTAATAGGTTTGTCCCGAATGACACGTGCAGCGTGCACTCACGAAGCTTGGTAGGCCTGGCTCAAATGTCCTGGAAGGGCGCACGCCGGGCGAGTTCCCCGTAGCATGCAGCTGACTGACTGTATGGGAAGGCATTTACGCAGCAGCAGCAGCAGCAGTATTCAGGCTCCCGTGCAGAGCCTCTGAGCTATCTGCGTCCTGCAGGTGTGCAGTGCTTATTTTACATCTGGCCCAGAGGCGCAAGTTACTGCGCCTCTGATAACAAGCGCTCAAAGGACTACAAGCTCCGTGACACACGCATGCGCGTGCACACACGCACACGCACACTCGTCTGCAAAGTTGCCTTTGGCAGCACAAATGTGAACACATCACTGTTCGCTTGTAGTTCAAAAAAGCTCTAGATAAAATGTAAACGTAGACATTCTTAAACTTTCACTTCTGCGGCCCAAAAGAGAGTGATTTTATTCACAAATCGCGTCACATTTCACGAAGGCCTTTGTGTATATAATTTAGGCTAAGTCTATGTTCGAGCACGTTTTATGCTATTATCATTAGGCTATTATTTGCGTGTGTGTGTGTGTCATGTGTGGGACACATGCCAGAGTTTGTTAACAGTTTACGGCAGGGCCTGCTTGTGTACTCTGGCCCTTAAATGCCCTTTAAAGCTTCCCAGGGTCTTTTATCCATTACCTGGCCAGCTCCTGACTGTGAAACCATACAACACAATCAGACATAATGAGGGATTCTGATGTTTAAATATATGTTGGTCAGTTGCTGATTCTTTATAGAAATGTTAACAGTTTATCTGTGATGGTGAGATTCTGTTTTCCAAATAAGCAAACTACCCCCATTTTAGACTACTACGATTCCATACTTATACTTATAATGAGAGGGGCTAGCAACATTGTTTTATCCTATAGTCAGGATATCTTCAGTTGTAAAGGAATCAAAGGGTGTGAAGATTAAGACGATTGATGATTCGTGAATGGTGATGATTTGTCCTTTAATATTTGGAAATGGAAATGTTAAAAAACATACCTGCCTTTTCACGTGTATTACTTTACATATACTAGGATGTTATGTTAGGAAAATGTGTCTGATTGTTATTTGATTTGATGTTAAAATGTAATACCTTGTACAAGCACAGAAGACCTAACTGCTAAACGCAGTCTGTCAGTGTTGTTGTTGAGACATGTTTGATTCAATGGTTTATGTTGGTGAATGTCAACGTATCAATCTTGGGTTACATGGGTGTTTGTGTGCATTTATAGATTTATGGAGTTGTTCCGCTGTGGGAGTGATGGCTATGGATTATGCGTGTACATGACCTTCCAAATATTTGACCTTCTGGAGTTCTTATACCTTGTGTGTATGTGTGTGCATGTCTGACTCCTTCCAAACATTTAGCCTTATACCTTGTGTGTGCTTGTGCGCGTGTTTCAAACGCTCAACAATCCCAAATGCCCAAGGTTTGTCTAGTTTGAATTATATTTTGAAATCACACTAAGGCAGTCTCTGTGAAAAGAACATACATACATTGATTTAGGTTGTCCCAATAGTATGTGATCTCAGTCCATGGTGAACTGGTCCAGTGGCTGGTAGGCATATAGGCTGCCTACCAGTTTAGTATCGGTGTTCTGACTACGTAGGTGATCAGGTGTAACTTTGTCCAGCAGACGATAATTAAAAGCTTATTAAATAGCGCAAGATCAAAAGCCTATGGTGTACCAAGTGTAGCCCACAGCGCCTTGATTTAGTTAGTATAGTAGGCAGAAAGAAGTGATGGCAGAGTAGGCGGTTTTCGTTTCAACAACCCTAAAGGTTAGGGGACATATTCCATTTTCCAGTGTGTGCGCTGACAATACAAGCACGGTGCGCTTCCCAGACAGAATATGACTAAACTGTAGTAAAGTTTAGGGCTGTAACGTGTAACGTTGGAGTGTCGTAAATACATACTGTGCACTCCTAAAGACTACAACTGGCAAATACGGGGCTTGGGGAATTTGTGCTTCAATAGCGCACACACCCTAGATCAGACGTCAAATTCGATGGGGTAGCCTCATGAAAAATGTTTTAACATTGCGGTAACGGCGGTTGCTTGCCACGGCCTGTGGTTGGGTTAGCAACTACGCAGTATTGCAATTTTGCGGTTATTGCGACAGCCCAAAATCACACACACTCAATCACACACTCCATTTAGACACCTGCAATAAAACAATTTGCAGAACATACGCATGAACAAACAAATGCAACTCACATTCAAAGCCAAACACACGCACACACACACACACACACACACACAGAGAATCCATTTAGACACAGGTGCAATAAAACAATTTGCCAAACATACCCCTGAACAAACAAATGCAACTCACATACATATACAAACACATGCACACACACACAGTGTGTGTGGTGTGTGGAGGGGGTTGTCTCCCTTAATTTCTGTATAATCTCACCTCTTCAACTCTTCCTTTTAATCACAGTTACAGTAAACACTACGGGCACACACACACACAAACCACACACACATATTTAAATACAATGCATACACCCTTGTCACAATGTCAATACGCACACAGCTGTATAGTGACAGTCATGATGTGCACAGTGATTCATGCACACGCACACACATGCACACACCCACACACACCCAGAAACTCTACTTGAGAGGAAAGTTCCATCCATCCATCTTCTCCCGCTTATCCGGAGTCGGGTCGCGGGGGCAGCAGCTTCAGCAAGGGACCCCAAACTTC
>JAODUH010063013.1:0-14489 GCA_027564835.1 Typhlichthys subterraneus | reverse complement strand
TTACATGCTTGTGTGTGGATTGGGGCATAGGTGTAGTCAATGGACTGTTCTCTAGTTGGGGTGTAGATGTAGTGGTTGGTACAGATTGTGGGTGGGGTATTGGTAGGAGGTTATGTTTAGGTATTTGGATGACCAGCATTGTGTTGGGCCGAGGCTTGGGTAATTGGGTTGTAGCTTGGCTAACGAGGTGAGGGTGGGTCTTTCTCTTTCTCATCTGGGGGACTGGTGTAAAGAATTTGGTGCAGGGAGAGGTGGTGGTACGGAGAACCTTGGGAGAAAAGGAATCCGGGAAAGGAAGGGCAGATGTGGTCTGGTTTCCTCTCCCTGTGAGAAAGAAAAAGAGCTTGACAGATTCTGAACAACAGTATAAAAACAGTAAACGTAACATTATCTCCTGCAGGTCCGTCTCTTTGACAAAACAAACACTGACAGAATATATTAAAGAAGGAGAAACATAAATATGGAGGATAGAGGAGAACACAAAAGTGTGAGAGCCAGTCGTTCTCACAGAGTTTATGCTGGACTAAACAGGTTAAAGAATGGCTTTAGTTAGCTTGAATCTAATAGTGAGGGACAGATTTCAAAGGCAAGTGGCCATATGGAGAACATTGGATGGTAACAGCCGTGTAACTACAGAGACTCAGAGAGGATTCCGATGAATGATGACCATCCAAATCTATTGGCTTTGCCTCTAGGATGCAGTAAGAGATGAGTGTTTATGGCTGCTGATGTTGACTGATTTCCTGCCATGAGATTTTGATGGGCCATTGCTATTGATTGTTCAATATGATGATGTTTACCAAAGAAGGAACACTGAATAGGAGAGAAACCAAGAGGGGAGGCAACAGATAACAACATTGTTACTGCTCCTCGTCTTTGTGAACATGTAATGTCTTAGGAAAGGCTTTAAAAAAAGTACAATATAGCTTTGATTAAACTTAACAGAAGGGGAATAAGATACAGCGCAATAAAGTACAATGCAGAACAATATACAAACCACAATTCTGATTAATCTTATAATTCCCTGTTGTAGAGAGAATATTTGTTGCGTGCAATGATGTCACGCAAAAACACACTATTGAGAATGCCTGAAGTCAACTGTAAGATAAAACCATTACAGGTTCAAAGGGATAAATGATTGTGCATACAGTAGAATCACTTGTAAATACAGTATGTCATGAAAAGGCACAATGGCAAATACAAGACATGCAACAGACTGCAGAAAAAGACTGTGGGCACATTTATGGCTTGTGAGACGTGAATACAGTATCTGGTCTATAGAGCACTTGATCAATGACCGACATCTTGTTCTCAGTTTTGGTGAAAGGTTATCCTCTCTCAAACATATATCTACTGTAAACAATAACAGATAAGATACTTAAACCTGTATTTCTATGCTAAAATCCAGGTGGATTATATATAAAACTAGTCGCATTTACTGATACATATCTGAGCTTTAAGGCCATATGTTGAATTTGTGTTATAAATGAGATACAGACAAGGCCACCTACCTTATAGAAGCATTATGAACCAAAGATCTGACACCATTCACTGATTTCACCGGGAGGGCCTAAGTACATTCTTACTTGTTGCACGCCAATATTGTTCATGCAGCTCTTTACATACAAGACAAACTCCAGGATAAGCCTATGATTGACACATACGGTAGCCAGGCCAAACAAGCGTTTCTTTAAGAATACAATCATTTTCGTTTACCAATTGGCTGTTTGGTGACCTGAGGCACTGTGGGTCCAGGGGTGGACAAAGAATCTTGTCTAGCAACGTGGATTGGAGCTGAGAAATATAATATTTGTTAGGAGGTCTGGGAAAAAATAGTATATCCAAAGGAAATACATGCAAATTAATTTAGTGTAAAATAATATGCTAAGAAGAAAGACAAAAACAGATGAAGAAATTGGAAGGTCATAGGTAAGGTAAAGTGCTTTTTTTCTGAGTTGTAAATCTGACCTTAAGATATAGGTCACAAAGGTCATTACCGAGAGTTTTCTTAGGGCCCAATTTCCGGATGACGGGATTTTTGCTGTAGGTCCTGTTTCGTGCAACTGAGAAGGACAAGGTAAGGTGAGATTAAGTACAAATCGACACCTGTGATGACCTGCAAGCCGGAAAAAACCATCAGTAACATTCTGCATGCACGTGTTGCTGTGTGATATGTCTCAATTTACCACCTCTAGAGAATATGCATGGGGACAAACAAGTCAACAGCAGCTGCAGTTGACCCCTGCAGTAAACAAGCTAAATGGCGACTGTGATGTTACCACAGGAGACTCCATATGACCGGGTATGGAGTTGTCGCTAGGCGATAAATCAACGAGCTAGTTAAAATTCTCCTAAAAGTCCTAAAGCAAGGGTCAGTGCAAAGGGCTGAAACAGACGATTCTGAGAAGTGATAAATCACTAGCCTGTAAAAATGCTGCTGCTGTATTATACTGGGTTCAGCGGGTTTGACCAAAAGTTATTGGCTTACCGTGAGGTGTGAAGATTCGCTGGACTATGGGTTTCTGCCAAGGTAAGACACAGAGACAAAGGGAAAGTGTTACGATCCATCCAACTTCACTATAGTTAAACTATAAACAATGAAATAGTAGCACCACCTTCCTCCTTTCTGGCAAAATTGGCCATTTTTGAGCCTCCGCCTTGTATTCCTCCCATCTGCGCTGACCTTTTACTCCACTTAAAATCAACACGAGCTATGGGAAGCGGGAAACAGTTGTGCCCGATGCTTGCCGGTTGAAGGGTTTTGGGAGCGTTCAGTCGAATGTTGGGTCAAGGTCTGTGTTGCAACACACAGTCGCAGTCTCCAAGACAACAATCCACACTCTGTCTCCCTGTCATTACCTGCACACCCATTGCCTGATCACCCTAACCCCTCCTCCACGTCTCTTTATATTTCTAGTCTCCAAGTTGGCTTGGTCAGCAACGATGGAGCTGATGCGGTTTCCATTCAGCAGTTAAATGGAAAAAGCCATGATCCAAACAACCCAAAGATCATATTACAGCCATTGACTGTGTAGTCAGTGGGTCTCTAAATTAAATTACTGCCTTTACTAAACACACAACCTGTTCCCTAAAATATTTCTAAAAGAAATATTAGATTAGATCAGATTATACAGAGTATACAGAGTATTACAGAGTATTTGTTTGCTTGATTTTTAGCATAATTTAGCGGAACATGTTTTACACCAACACCCAACGCTATACGATAATAAAGACTCTACAACGGGATGAAATGCTTTCAAGGAAATTGCATATAAACACATACCACAGGCTTATCTGTATGTGATTGAACGGGTTTCTTCACATTCTTATCTGAAACAGACACAAAGACAGTAGGTAAGAAAACTAAAAGGAAGGGGTGAATCTAAAGCAAAACATTTAATATGATTTCCCAACAAGATGAGAAACAACACATGCCTCGGCCCCTGAACAATCATTTTAAAGATACTGTATAAATCCCATTTCCCAATATTTACTAGCAGCAAGACAATGGCATACACCTGCTTTAATTGTGTGGTGGACAACTGGTCTGCTCCATGATCCACTGCCATCCTTAGAGCTGGGCTGGACCTCAAACAGGTAGTCAGCATTGGGCCTCAGGTTATCAATGATGGTGTCTTTAGTGGGGCAGGTTTGATAGTTCCACTTCCTGTTCCGCTCACGATACCGTACTGTGTAGTGTCTAGAGTTCAGAACAGAGCAACTAGTTTAGTATCTACTGCTATATAAAGGATAGTAAACACATTGTTAGACTTTAGAGCAAGGCATTGACTTCCATTAAGGTTCTTCTCTCGTTCTGTGCCGTCGTGGCAGAACATATTAGAAGTCAACCAAAGTTATTCTATATCTGATCTTAATTGCGAAATAACAATAGTCTCACAATGATATCTTTCCTAAAATCTAAAATATTTTCTAATCTACCAAAATAAATCAACCCACTGATGTGAACTGATCTGTACTGCCATTACTGCTAAAATAATACTTCTATTCCTGTTCCCCAGTTGAGACACAGATGAAACTATCATAACATATAAAACCAGGATGAGGATTAAAGTCAGAGTGAGGTCAAGCTTTCCAGCACGATTTCCAAAATCTGCACAAGGGAGAACAAGGGTAATTTCAGCTAGAGAAGGGAAAGTGTGTCACCTATGTATAGTATGTGTGGTGGGGGAGACACCCTCTCTTAAACACCTGTTTGCATGCACACCATGTTAGCTTCCACGCCAAGGAACCTGGGAGCATATTTAAGTCACATGGGGTTCAGTTACTATGGGACTAACCTAAAGTTAAACATGTTCTGCTAAATTATGCTAAAAATCAAGCAAACAAATACTCTGTAATACTCTGTATACCCTGTAAACCTGTGCACAGGTGCAATTGTTTCTTTTAGAAATATTTTAGGGAAAAGGTTGTGTGTTTAGTACAGACAGTAATTTAATTTAGAGACCCACTGACTACACAGTCAATGGGTGTAATATGGTCTTTGGGTTGTTCCATCTAACTGCTGAATGGAAACAGCATCAGCTCCACCATTGCTGACCAAGCCAACATGTCCATGCAGTTGTGTGAGTCACTGTAACTCTTTCCTGGTATATTAGATACTATAATGTATGTTGTACTTTTCCTGGTATATTACTGTAGATAATGTAAGTTGTAAATGTATAACATAGTTAATATGTAATGAATGTATTATAATAATAAAAATAACATATTTATATAGTGCTTTTCTAGGTACTCAAAGTCACTTTACAAAACAAAACAAAAAAGCTACATGTATTAGGAAAGATCTTAAAGGGGCTAAAGTGTGGAAAAGAGAACTATAAGGAGAGGAAGGGATGGGGTTATCTAGGGAAGGCAAGTCTGAAGAGGTGTGTTTGGAGGGCAGTTTTGAAGGAATGTGTTCTCGGGAGTATGTTCCCCAGGACGGGGGCAGCAGCAGAGAAGGCTCTGTCACCCCAGGTGTGGCGTTTGGTCCTTGGGATGTGCAGGAGGTTTGCATCATCATTTAACCCTGATGACTGTCACAGAATGTTGGTTGCCTATGACAACTGGTGTATGATCTGGCGTATCTTCTGACAATGACATTGAGTCAATGGCATTGAGTGTGCTGTAAATGTAATGTAAATGTATTGTAAATGTAAGTGACCTAATTGTAATTATACTGTAGGGGGTGCGTGTCTGTGCATGAAAAGTGTGTGTGTGTGTGTGTGTGTGTGTGTGTGTCCTCACCCATCCTCCAGACAATCATCCATTATGTTACTGTCATAGGGGGTCTTCAGAAGCATACCCCAGGATAGCAGCACAGCGGTGGGGGTCACAGAGCCGATTACCAGGTGGAGAGGTTTCTCCAGCTCCACCTTCCCTGCAGGGACCGTAGAATAGTTCAGTGTGTTGTGTTGTGTTGTGTTGTGTTGTGTTGTGTTGTGTTGTGCTGTGCTGTGCTGTGCTGTGCTGTGTGGGCTGATGTGACTGCAGGCTCATGTTCCTACTGGAACTAACACCATTTAACATACTGGATGCGTAGTTTTTCAGAGGAGTTCCACTAATTTCCTATGGAGTGCAGGGTAGAGCTTGCAACATTGCGTTGTGTATGCAGTAGCGTCAGGTGAAGGGCTACACACGCGTAAAACTAAAATTCAATGCATGTATGAATAAAATGCATGCATAAACTTGACCTGGCTGTACATAAAATATCATTTTAAATATAATTTTATTGGTGAAAATTGAACTGAATTGTACAGAATTAATAGCCACATTTCGCCTGGAAAAAAGGGACCTGCTGGTCATGGATACCAACTGTAATCAGAAAGAGTAGCCACATAGAATGTTGCATTGAGGTTGCGTAAACAACTGACCGATCCCAAGCCCCGCACCTTTCACCTGTCCAACCTGTCCAACCTAGTTACTGTAACTAGGTTGGACAAGCATCATCATAGTAGTCTATTACAGGAAAGGTTGATAGAGTTTCTGTCGGATTCAAACAATGCTCAACTGTTATTGGAGGACAAGCGAAAAGGGGCAGGGCTTGAGATAGATCAATGGACCAATCTCGAGGCCCGCCCCTTTTCTTATGGAAGCTGTGCAGCCAGTATGTAAGCGCGTAAGACGGAGACTTACCACTGCACTGCTTCTTAACCTCGTTGACTGGAATAGGCTGGACGGCGATGAGGTACTTGGGCTCTGCATCTATGAGAAGCAATGGGGGAGATAAAGGTGGATGCCTGCTGTACAAACATAGTAAATTAAAGGTGGAGTCAGACATTGTAAGCAAATACACTTTTTGTCAAATTCAGCGAATAGCTCGTTGCCTCGCGGTTTGTTAGCTGCCCGTTCTGTGTGTGTGTGTGTGTGTGTGTGTGTGTGCGTGTGTGTGTGTGTTTGTGTGTGCATGCATGATTGCGTGTTAGTGTGTGTGTGTGGCATGTTTGTCATAGGTGTTTGTGTATGTGCATGCCTGCGTGTTAGTATGTGTGCGTACGTGTTTGTCATAAGTGTTTGTGTGCGTGCATGCATGCGTGTTAGCGTGTGTGTGTGTGCATGCTTGTCATAGGTGTTTGTGTGCGTGCGTGCGTGCGTGCATGCTTGTGTGTGTGTGAGATGTGTCTTTAAAGTTTGTTGGGAATCAGACGGCCAGATGGCCGAGGGAGCTCGGGGGAAGACACACTGAGGCTCCACAGATGCACTCTTGCCTCTCGGGGAGTTGGAGAGTCAAGCCATGACTAAACTGCACATGTGCACCTCTACTCTTTCCTATGCTGCTCCTCGCTGTGCTCCCAGCAGACTCCCAAGTAGGAATCACGGGACGATATATGATTATTATCATCCATAGGGATACTCGATAATTGTATCATGGTGAATGTCCATTATCTGGATAATCATGAATATAATAATAAAATAAATAAAAATAATAATAATAATAATAAGTATGATCTTAAAAAAGATGTCTAGCTCATTTGTACAGTCCAATGGTATTGATTTACTAATTTATTTATTAGACTGCATCTTTCTAGTCACCACCGTGGCTGAAGGCTCTGCTTCCCATTTGTATTCCCCACACATTTAAAAAAAAATGAATGTGTTTCAAAACTAAGAACAAAACAAAAATAATCACACAAAAAATATACAGTATGTCACATTATACAATAAAAAGGTTTAACAAAAATGTAAGAAAGTGATTCTAGTATGTTTTAGTACTGTTCAAAGGTTTAAAAGCATATGTTGATGATTATCGGGATAATATTGTTTATCGTTACATACATCGTCCCATGCCTAATTCAATGACCAAATCGGACAGTTTGACAGGACTCTGGCTGTTTACAGGTCTTGTAAATCTGTCAAATGAGTATACAGTTGCTTAAAATAGATATAACGTTTTAAATTAGTAAATAAATCACTGCGCTATCGTTGCACAGAAAATTACAAAAACAAACAGCACTGAGTGACAATGCTAACAGCCAATGGAAATTACAGTCCAAAAGTCCTGTTTCGAGCTCACAGGGTCCATGTAGTCTCAACCTCTTCCGTTCATTAGCACTATGTCACATAAGCGGGGGGAAAAACTATCCCCGACACGGAATTCCAAGTCGGAAACTCCATGTCCATGTTCTCTAGAGCAGATGACCTGGGACACATTTAGATTGGAAGTCGGTAAAACCTACTCGGAAATATCGACTTCCAACCTGCGATGGATCACACAACCACGACAACGGAAGACCTCCCCACACACACACACACACACACACACACACAAAAAGAGGGTCCTTCACCGATCTCCGTCTCGTAGGGCTGTCCGTTTTCGGGCAGTTGGATGAACTGCTTGGAGAACATGCTGCTGCCGTAGCCCAGGATGTATCCCTCCAGCTTGGTGTCGGCGTTGGGCCGCAGGAACCTCATCACGATGGTGTCGCCTGTGGCGGTGATGCGCACTTTCATGTTCTGACGCCTCACTGGAGAAACAGCACAGAGACTCACATCAGCAAATCCCAGTGGCTTGCTGATGTGAGCAGGCACAGAGTGTGCCTCTGTTGTTAGACATTGCTTTAATCTGCACATAACGCCTTTGTGAACGTTAACCTGTGAAGACTAGAATCTTAGATGGAGCCAAGGAAAATAGAAAATAAAACACTTCTTATATGTGATAACACAAATCACATGTATCCACATGTGCACTACTATTAAAAAGTACAAACATATACAGTATATATATACACACACATGCACAAATACACATTTCCCTGCCTCATGACCTCTCCAAAAATAACTGTTGCGTCAGTGTTGGGCCAACATCAGGTGGGGGTTCACTTCAGTTCTGGGCCTATCGCGGTTCACTTATCACAGACAAAAAGCACAGCCATGAAACTGGATTTGTGTTTATGCCTTTACAAACGTAACAAGAGGTTTCAGAGAGCCGCTTGGCTAAATAAAAAAGTATTTGATTCGAAACGGAAAGAAGCACATGATCCAATACCAATGCAACCACTGCAAATTCCAATAGTTCCACACTTTACCAAATTAAAATAATGCACTTTTTGCATAGAGGCCGTCTGGATTGCCGACATCACTACTTTAACTCAGATTTTACAGTTAAACTGTGGAAATTGTGTTCTGATGCCAATTGCTGTCAGATCCAAGCGCTAATGGAGAATGAGAATGCTATACAGGGGAAGCCCCGAATGAGTCCAGTGCTTTTTCAGCATGTGTGTTTTCTATCCAAACTGCATATGTTTAGTTTCTAATAAAACAATAGTTGGATTGGATATTGTGTGTGTGTGTGTGTGCGTGTGCGTGTGCGTGTGCGTGTGTGTGTGTGTGTGTGTGTGTGTTAGGGTTTGGGGGGCATTAAATATTAGGAAAACTGGCCTGTATTTAAAACTAAGCTACAATACACAAATACTGGCTCAGTCACATAACAACCCTTCAAAATCCCCACCACTTATGCCCCAGACACATCAGTATTTCCACAGATACATTAATAAGGGTTTATAAAGTACCTAACCCTAACTGCTCCCGGTGGTCAGGTGGTGCATTGCATGCCAGCCATCACCATCATTGTATGAATGTGTGTGTGAATGTGAGGCAATACTGTACAGTGCTTTGAGTGGCCGGCAAAGCACTATATGAATGCCTGTTCAATAACCATTTAGAGACATGACCTTGTCAAGATGGTAAGTGGGAAATGACATGCAGCCTTCACAACATTACCCTATCCATCACCTAACCTTACCAAACCTCAACTTGTCGGCTCTTTACAGTCCAACATCAGTGGGCCTGCTACCAACAATTACAATACCAACATACACTGTGCTGACCGCCAGCCAATAAACATACCCGATCATACAATAAACATTTCACCTTCGTTCCCATTCCGTTTGGAGCCGGAGACTTTAATCCAGTGAGTCGGAAGAATAGAAACTCCCTTTTCTTGGAAAGATTGTCTGGAAATGCTAACTAGATGCAACCAAGCTCAGTGGAGGCCATCTTGGCTCTTCAGCAATGACAGATGGGTCTACAGGAAAGGGAGTGGGCTAAGAGGTTTGTCAACTCATCCTCCCTTGACAGTAGAGCAGTGCTCGCAGAGGAAGCGCCAAGAATGGGTGTAGGCTAAGGACGTTTAAATAAGCGCCCTGACTATTTTGGCCAATCCTATGCTTTGCTGTGAACCGTCTGGTCAGAGATCAGCTGGGCAGTGAGCTGATTGTGATCATCTGACAGTTCAGTTTAAGCGTGGCCGGGCGTGACTATCGCTGTGATTTAGTTCCTCACAAACAGGACGGCAAGACATCTAAGCCTAACTCCTCCTGGTGGTTAGGTAACGTCTTGCATGGCAGCAATCACCATCGCCTATACTGTACAGTGCTTTGAGTGGCCAGAAGGTTAGAAAAGCGCTATATAAATGCAGTCCAATTTACACACGTACGTACACAGATCTCCCACAGTCACAAATGTCAGGTTTCCTATAGGTAAAGTAGGGCAGACTGACTCTTCACACATTGCATGGAAAGACAGAAAGATATTTTATGGACCTTCGTAAATTACAATCACATTACGTTCATGAAGCTTTGAAAAAAATGTACCATGTGCCCCATACAAGCGAGAGTAATGAGACTTTGACTGGGATTTGTTTGACAGAGAGAAACTACAATGGCACATAAGTACTGCACTGTACTATATACTGTACATTAATCATGACAGGAATACCATAACTTCAGCCCAATAGCCTATAATACCTCAGACAGAGCCTCCCTTATCCCTTTTTACCTCTGGAAACATCGCCGCTAAAGCTCCCAGGGAAATGAGAGGGGGGTGGGGGGGGTGGGGGGGGGGGAGCTCTCCTCACCTCACACAGCCCAGCTGGAAGGACTCATGCGTGGGCTCAAACTCCCGCTTTCTCCCCCTGCTTCGGCTATCTCCATGTTGGTCTCTCTACTTTCACACTATATCTCTCCTTGTCAGAATCTGCCGAACGACAGCTGTTTTCCCTTCGCCTGTGGCAGCGCTCCATCCCAGCCCTCTCCTCCTGAATGCGCCGGATCACTCTCAGAGCTGTCTCCAGTCACCTTTGCATCTCACTGATCTGCTTTCAGTTCCCTCTAAAGCCATGCTAGGCTAACCCCACTTTAGCCAGTCCTCCATATATACCCTCTCCCCACTCTCATGGTCACTCTGTACACATGGAGGTCATGTTGATATGTTGGCGTGGCAAAGATGCTGTAACTATTCTAATATAATGTTGGTTGCTTACAATTGCTGGTTTATTGCCTGTCTATTGACAAATGTACTACATGTAAGTCGCTTTGGATAAAAGCATTATGCCATAAATGTAAATGTAAAGGGTTTGAACAGCAAAACTATAAAGGTGGTGTCTTTAGCTATGCCTATCCTACACAGCTCTACCTCAACTTATATCGCTGGACCAATGTTAAGACGTTACGGAACAGTATTGGAACTATATTTTCTACAGAGTCAATCCCACACAGATTGACCGATAGAGCCACTTTCACAGGGATGAAATGCATTTCAGGAAAATGGGGACATATGGAAAATGCACCTGCCGTTCCTCTGCTGCACATTCACTTCGCACATCCACTTCATCTTCTCGTTCATCGAACAAGACGATGCTCTTTGCATACAGTACAACGCTCTGCCGTTGCCTTCTTGTAGGCCTGACTCAGTCTGGCCGTTCTTTTCTGACCTCTCTCCTTTACATGGCGTTTGTGTTTGTTTTACACCAGTAATATCTACCATGTAAATATGTCAGCTGTCACCGATCACCAACAGAAAACAAACATTCGTAAAATATATTTGAGATGGCGCCGTCAGGAACCCTTTTCATTACATAACATCTCTCCATACGATACCAAGCAGAATGTCTAAGGGGGATGGAATTATTGTTAACCTTGCTTCCTATGGTAAAGAACACATACGCTTTCATCTACCTCCCATGATTCCACATTGTTATTGTCTGCTTGCCAAGCTCAACTAACAGCACAGTGGGGGTCTAGGAGACAGCATCACAGTCTTTTCCACTGTGCTTTCCTCTTCTCCCCAGCGGCACATTGCTTACTTCAAATCACTTTTATGACCATCAACGTCTTCAAAGAGTGCCCATTTTAATTAATTGAAAACCATATAGTTGCAAAGGCCTGCACAGCAGTGGATAACAAGGAAATATGGAAAATGTGCTTGTGGAAAATGTATTGTAAGGTGTGTCTCAGAAATCTTAATAAAAAAAGAACAGATCACTTAAGTAACCCTTTTAATATAAAATATTTGTTTAAACGTAGAATGTGGAAATGATAGGTAAATCATCTTTAATGGTATTAAAAGCATTTGCATTTTTATTTTTATTTCTATGTGTCAATCAAAGATGATTTTTTTGGTTTAATAGCCCGTTACATAACAGGACACATACATTACATTGTTATAGAGATAATAAAAGGTCCCTTACCAGACAAGTTATTAGCTTGCTGGTAAACTAGGCCCACTAGTGCGTTGTGTTGGCACAGAGACATCCCACCAGGTTTAATGCAAGCCTGACCCTTTAAACCCCCCCTCTCCCCCACCACCCTAAACTGAAAGTTGCAGGACTTGGATGCAGATGACCTCTTTCGTGGCGCCTGCTCACCTCATTTCAGAGAAATAGGAATAAACCACATGGACCGTTAAAAAAGCGATTCAAAACCACGTGTCTTTGAGGTGAGTCTAGGGATACCTAAAGGAATATCAATCCTTTCTGCAATCATTTGTAGATTCTTAATATTCGTGACCCCTGGAGGGTTACGAAACAGAGTGGAGGGGGTCAACTAAAATAAAATAACATTTGTAAATTATTATAAACAGCATGTTAGCCATAATTGTTAGTAGTAGTACAGTTTATACATTACTTGTATGCTTTCTGCTACTAGCCTTTATTCAAATACTATCAAATAATATTATGGCTGTTCTGCCAATTTTGGGGATAGCAAGGGTCGTGAGTCCTCTGGGACTGTTATTTTGGGGGGTTGTGAGTCCTCTGGGACTGTTATTTTTGAGGGTCGCGAGTCCTCTGGGACTGTTATTTTGGGGGTTGTGAGTCCTCTGGGACTGTTATTTTTGCAAGCTGAAAAGTTTGGGAACCCCTGATATGAACCCTCTCTGGAATCAGGGTGTGTAACAATATATCCATCAATCATGCATGTCTTGGAACAACTCAGTGGAGCTCCAACACAAGAGAAGCACGGTAGACTAATGCCAGGTTTTATGTGCCAGTCTAAAGGCTGTGGGTTCAACATGTCCGGCCCTGTGAGCAACAATGCATTCATTAACACGTGCATTGAATACAAAGAGTATCAATATATCTCATATTATTCATCCAGGGAAATAAATCTGATTGTCCATGCCCTTTCCCAGACAAATTAAGACATTGTAAAACATACCATCACTCTATGGATATGGATGGATGAATAGATGGATGGATGGATGGATAGGTGGATGGATGGATGGATGGATGGATGGATGATGGATGGATAGGTGGATAAATATATGGAAGGATGGATGGATGGGTGGATGAATGGATGGATGGATGGATAGGTGGATATATGGATAAATGGATGGATGGATGGATGGATAGGTGGATATGTGGATAAATGGATGGATGATGGATGGATGGATGATGGATGGGTGGATGCAGAGATAGAAAACCCAGATGAAGGTGTCACCTACCTCTACTCCTCCGTGCGATCGGGGAGCCCGACAGAGCAGTCCCTGCGAGGAAGATGAGGAGGAGGAGGAAGAGAACCTGGAAAACATGTGGTCGCTGCATCATCCCTGTTGCCATGATGTTTTCTCCTGGTCCCAGGTGTGGGCTAGTGCTGCAAGGAGCTCAGATCCACTGGACAGACGATAATCTCACTCCCTCTGTGTCTCGCTGAAAGCAGGTCAGGAGCCGTGCCTGCAGGGGTAATCCCACTGGCTCTGGGCAGATAATCGTGGAGGTCCGTCAGGGAGAACCAGGCTGGCTCTGGGAGGATAATCGTGCAGCAGGTCCGTCTGGATCTCTTGCTTGCTGGACTAGTCTAGTGGATGCACGGCTCACCCAACTGGACCTCTGCAGGCTCCATCTATAGCTACGATGTGGAGGGAGGGGATGGGACAGCAGACACACCCACACTCCACATGCTCCCTCTCTCTCTCTCCCTCCCTCTCCCTGCAAGCCTACCCCCCTCCCCGGTTCCCCATTATTTTCCTTTTTTCCTTTAGTTAGGCTGACTTGTCCCCACTTAGCCCTTTTGACACTTTATGTAAGTTTATGTGGTCCCTCGTCTCCCCATTATTTTTGATTCTCCAGTCCATGGGGACTGGCGAGATGCACGTGTGACCTTTCTGTGTGTGTGTGTGTGTGTGTGTGTGTGTGTCTTATGCCTTGACGAGAGCAAGAGCACATGCAGCAGAGCTGAATTCATATTTTAAATGTTTTTTCTTACTGTTGCTACTCTTTTACTTCTCTCTCTCTCGCTCTCTCTCTCTCTCTGTGTGTGTGAGTGTGTGGGTGTGTGCGTGTGTGTGTGTGCTCATGCGCGCGCGTGCATATGTGTGCGTGTGTGTACTTTGCATCCAGGTCTATTCTTGGACAAAAGACCAGAATTTGGCCTCACAGATAAGCAAGTGCGTGTGTGTGTGTGTTGCCACATTTAAAATGCACATGCACACATGCATTAGCTTGCAAATGCACATAGCACTAAAACCTTGATGACTACAATACATCTCCCTTGGCATCATGCAGGATAAGATCTTGGTGGCTTATCAGGACATGTGTCTATATGAAGAGTCTTCCCAGTTAAATGCTTGGTGGCTTATCAGGACATGTGTCTATATGAAGAGTCTTCCCAGTGAACTGCTTGGTGGCTTATCAGGACGTGTGTCTATATGAAGAGTCTTCCCAGTTAACTGCTTGGTGGCTTATCAGGACATGTGTCTATATGAAGAGTCTTCCC
>JAODUH010063002.1:0-17384 GCA_027564835.1 Typhlichthys subterraneus | reverse complement strand
TACAACGTCTCCTAATTTATCCTCATCAAACGAACACGCAGGAACTGGGTGAGGAGACACCACCCATATCCCAACAGTTCCAAAATGGAGGCACCTCATATTGTTTTAATTTAGTTAAAAGTGTTAATGCACTGTAATGCAGTTAAAACAATATGGCATTTAATAATGAGAGGACATTTTAAAAAATGTCAGCAGGAAGTGCCTACTCCGGATAGGGAATGTGTCCTTGGTCAGTTGAGCTAGTTGAGGTGGTACGGGAATCTGGTAAGGATACCTACCTCCCTGGGCGTCTCTCTTGGGAGGTGTTCCAGGCATGTCCATCTGGGAAGAGGCCTTGGGGAAGACCCAGGACTAGGTGGAGAGATTATATCTCCACATGGGCCTGGGAATGCCTCAGGATCCCCCAGTCAGAGCTTGCTAATGTGGCGCAGAATGTTTCATTCTGCAGGAGATATGAGGCATTCTGCAGTTTGTGGGTACGATCCATGGATTTGTGTGTAATGTTTTGAAAAAGGGAGAATAGTTCTGAAAAATGTGTGTTAGCAGTTGAAAAAAACTGTAATAGCATAAAATGTTCATGCTGTGTTCAGCCTGTGGAAAGTTACTTAGGAAAAGTATACATTGGAGCAAGCAAACATCTCTCTCTCTCTCTCAAAAGCAAGTCTAAAAATTAGTGACTGCACTAAGCCCCACCCCCTTCCCTATTGTGCCCATTTCTTTAGTGTGATTAGAGTATAATTTAAATTGAATATGTTTGTATTTCCACTTTAATATTGCCCTTAGTTCATATATGTATTGTGGTACAATATATGTTACTGTTTGAACAATAATCATGTTATTAACAAGGCACCATTTCACCTGCTTCTTTTAATGGTTAATTTGGTATTAGTTTGTGTTCTCTACATGCTGTAGCCCTCCAAGATGTATTAGGTTCATAATTAAGCTGTTAAACTTTTGTGTCTTAATTTGTTGGTGTTGGATGATGGGAACAGAGCGGATATATGCCTAATTATTGTGTACTGAGAGAATACTCAGTGAGTTGTCAAATACGTGTATAACACAAACTACAGTAAGCTTATTAGACTAGAAGCTTTTAGCCAACCATGACCAAAATAACTAGCCTATTGTTAAATTGTATAGCCTACTTCATGTTAAAATAGCCTATGATACATTTACATTCTACCAAACTACAGTGATGTCCCTGGCAACATCACTGACCTCACTTTGCTTTTCAGAAAAAGTTATTAAACATTCAGTAGCTTTTTTTATATACTTTTTCTTCTTTATTGGACAGAACAGTTACATGTAGAGACAAGAAATTAGTGGGAACGAGATATTTGTCTTCTTTTCTGTGCTCAATCTGTTACAGTGACCCTGAGTGCTCTGAGAAGAGCCCCACTAAGGTCACATAGTAAAACTTTTAGTAAGAAGTGCGCATTGTAGTACGGCTTACTAATATAATACATTTTCCAATAAAAAACAAGTTTACTACGTGAGACTATGGGGGCTCCGTAGTAAAGCACTATACACATTTAATTCGTCTAATAATAATAATAATAATAATAATAATAATAATAATAATAATAATACCACTACTAATACTACTACTACTAAGAATAATAATAATAATAATAATGTATATATATATATATATATATATATATATTGAGCAAATCGTCACGTTAACACAAAAATTGGGCTACTATAAGTTAACTTCCTGTTTTAGCTTTCAAAATAAAAAGTTTTTGGGCCGTGAATTTTATAGTCTTTATAAGATTTCAATGTTAAGAAATGTTTAATTGGCTCGTTTCCGGATAAAGCATAAATAAAGTATAGTATAATTCAGGATGCCGCTCATTTCTAAAAATGATAGAATGCAGCATGAGGTGATCAGATCACATTTATTGTATCTGTTTGGAGCATTAGGATACAATGCAGCATAACTACAATGTAATGTGTTATTTATATGTAATTGCCTATATTCCATAGAGTAGACTGTTATATTCTGAAGTCAAAGTTCAACTGGGAAATAAATATCTCCGCGATGTCTGGAAGGCAGCAAATATGGGTGGAGCCACATGACGTATCAACGAACTGGTTTGCCCATCTGTTTTTATGGAGTTCAGTCCTGAACAACAAAGACAGCGAGGTTGCTTCGCTGTAGTTTTACCAGATTTGATAAGTTTATATTTTTCATCTGTATGTTATAGGCTGTAGTTGATATAACCCATCTGTAGGCTATTGAAGCACAGTCGAGGGCGACGATTTGAAATATGCAGTGTTTAAATTGGATATGGATTTTTGTCTTACAAATTTTATATCTGTGTAGGCCTGCGGACACTCAGGGTAAGTATGTTGCATGATTTTACAGATATTATCCTACAATTTGAATGATCTACAGGGGGCAGGTGACAGAAAACAGTCAGTCACTGGAATGTCTGCCGTATTCAATCTTCTTATTTGATATGGGAGATACCTAAATAGTAAATTTGGGTGCGTCTAGCTGTTAACGTTTGTCTAGCGTTGAACAAAACGTTGTTCTATCTATTTTTTACATAGGCTATATAAGGTAACAATGTCAACCGTTATTATATAATCCCACCACAGGTTGGTTACATTATAGCCCACCACTTTCACGGTCAAATAGGCTATACATATGCTATACTGTTTCATCAGATTGAACACAGGCTAGGCCCTAATCGGACTACAATCTAGCATTGTGGTCAGTTCTTTTTCTTACTTTCTATTTGTAAATAGAATTTTTTTTTTTTTTGTATTTGTAAATAGAAAATGCCGTTTTATTTAGTCCAAAAACCAAAAGACACTAAACAATCTAATGTGTATATATGAAACGCCATTGTGACGTATGACAATATAGAGAGTTTTCTATTGAGCAATAATTGTTGCAACCAAAATACCCAAGAAAGAAGCATTCTCCAAGAAAGTTGAGTTTAATTTATTTTATTTTATTATTATTTATTATTATTACGGAAATTAGCCTTTTACAAATACATAATTAGCCTATTAATAACGTGTTATTAATCATTAACAATAACAGTAATTTGTTTAAAGTGTTATTCTTTATAATTAATAATACATTAATAGGTTTTAAATATAGTATTTTAGTTTAGCCTTGCTATATGCCTTATCTCATTGCTTTGTATCGCACTGATACAAAGCTACAGTTTGAGTAATTATGTTTGTATGTACTAGGCAATGGTATTGTCTGTTGGGTTTATTTACATCGGGGTCCTTGTGTTTGAGGAAACGCAGGCTACAGTAAATGGGCCTATATGAGGTGATTGGTTCCTGACCTCAAGATGGTTTTTAGGTCTAGTTTGGATATAAACACTATGTAACAACGTAAGCAGACTCATGTTGTAGATCAATCGACATAATATGCTATGCTAAGGTGTGTAGCCCATGTATATGTTGTGCTTGAACCTTATTCATAGTTTAAATTTGGTGAATTGAACATGAATTGAGCATACAATAAAATGTTTGCTTGTTTAGACCATGCAGTGTGTATTTAGGCCTAGTTTCCTGTGTAATCTAGATTAAGACAATACACCATTGCTCATGCTTTTTCAGTCAATGTTTTCTATGTTCTGCAACAAATTGCAGGGTTTAAATGGCTTCCATGTTGTTGTTATGTGTGTGTGTGTGTTAGACTACATGCATCTTTGCAAGCTTTTTATCTTTTAACTGTTTAAGAATATAGTCTGTATGTCAGGGCATTTACAGTACATTATCAATACAATTATTGATAGATATAGATGTGAATCTATACCACAGTATTGGCCCAGGCATACTTACACATGCAGTATTCCAATATTACTTAATTCCACTTCAAAACTATAATATAAAATATATCCCTTGAGCAACATTACATCAACAATACTAGTCAAGAGGAAGTTGTGTTAGCATGTGACATGTGGCTTTTGAGACTAGGATTACCAATACTGTGAAACGTGCTGAAGCCATGTAGCCTCTCTGTGACATGAGATATTGGTACATTAATGTCCCCCCAGGGACAGGTAGACAAAACGGGAATGAGTCCATTGGACAGACAACAAGGTGAAAATAATAATAAGACGATCGACATGGCATCAATGAACACCAATTTAACATTAAAACACAGACTGGGACTAGGGAAATGCATACAGGACTATAGACTACTACTAGTCTCATCATCACGTCTGATACATAGACCCTAGTCTCAGCCTCTTCATTAGCAGTGGCCAGCACAGCACGTTGGATGTTGGCATGAACAGGGAGACTAGCTATAGAGACCAAAACCATTAAACATGCTTATTTATGCTGTAAATTCTGACATTTTAACACTGTAGTCTATGGGGAAATGCATTTTAATCAATAACTGTAGCCTAAACATTGTACACAGATTTACAAGACCTGTGAATAGCCAGAGACCTGTTTAGTTTTCCTCATTGAAAGTTTAACGTCCAACTTGGTCATTGAGTTACGTACGTAGTTGGTCGTTGTGCATGTCAATCAAAATACCTGGCTTGTCAAGTAGGCAGGTACTGACGCAGTTAGCCAGCGCTGTGTCCCTGACTTTACAGTACGTATGTAAAGGCTCTATGAGACTAGACTACTACTAATAGACAGTGAGGGACAGGCAACAGACCGTGACAATATAGACATGATGACATCAAACCAGCTTGATGCTGTAAAAAATGTAATCACTTTCAGATAAACCAGTAACCATTTAAACCAAGTAAACCATTCACTATATCTTGTGTAATTTTGTTAGACAAGCTAGTCTTCATATAAAATATATTAATTATGATTATATATTTATATTATAATTTTACACTATAATAGACAGAATTTATATTACAGATACAGTATATGGCAAAATGTATCTGGGTCCATCATAGGCTGCTGAATTTAGAAAACTAGTCCTATTTTCTGTCCTAAACGTAACTAAGCAGTAATAGTAACATACACAGTAATGTATGTCTATAACTACTCTCATACCTTTCTTCTACTAACTCTCTCCAAAATTGTCCTGCATTTTGTTCAAACCTGAAGCTATAGTGCTCAAACTCTTGATTTGTAGGTGAACAAATTGGCTAAAAGTGTTTGCACAGTGTACTGTGTATTAGCCACACAGTCTGGTTAAACCCAATTTGCATGTAGTGAAAAGGGTCTAGCAAAATCTCAACATTGTCATCATCATATCAGCCGTCCCGTAAATGTTTGTCTGTTCATGCACGCCTGTGTTTGTGTGTGTGTTCACAAGAAAGGCTTGTGGTGACTATCTATCCCACCAAGACACTGCTGTGGTTATCACCTATGTTCAAACACTCATTCCGTCTTATAACTAGCTGTGATTTCTTTTTCTCTCACGCTCTCATTCATCTGTGGGTGTTTTGCACACTCTGTTCACAGAGGAAATGAAAATGTACACTCGTATGCATTGCTTTGTGATCTGAGATAAGACGGTTGCACACATAAACACGCAATGTTTCTCTACAGTAGCTCTATAAATGCTCTGAGCTATTTCTCTACAGTAGCTCTAGAAATGGTCAGAGCTATTTCTCGAACACTTTCTTTTTTTACCTTACCTGCACTCGTACTTTATTATATAGGCTATTAGCAATTATTTTGAAGATTGAATAATATATTGATAATGTGTTAGCCCTGATGACATCATTTTGTCATTGTGTTTCTTCGCTTACAATCGTTCATGTATGATATTTATCTATTGACGAAGGTACAGTAATTATAAACTGCTTCGGATTAAAGTGTCTGCTAACTGCTAAAATGCTAAAAGATGCAGATTGAATTTGGCTGACGGAAAGAGATGTCATGCATAAAGGCAGTTCCATCTTTTTTAGTATTCTGATCAGAGAAATGACTTCATTTATTATTAACAGCATGATATAGCTAGGCTATACCCTCTTTACTTTACTATAGTGAGGTAGGCTGTGTCTGTGAAGTACAGTAAATGGTTTCTTTCTTTGGATGCACATTTCACTTCCTTCCTCTTTTTGTTCTATCAAGAATATTAGTTACTTAAAGTTGTGTAGAAATATTTTTAACCTTCAACTTGCTTCCTTATGCTGTAACTGAATGTTAGCCCAAGTCTTCAAGCCAGAAAGCATTAGCAAAGCAGTGTCATCATTTATACTACAAATGCTACAGCAGTTTCTGAATGGTACACTTAAGGATCTGATGTTTTTGTAAACATTGTCACATTTAAATAAAACAAAAAAAATAGCCTAACATTTGAAGGAACATAAATTTACAAAAGCTATATGTCTAACAACCTAATAGTGCATTCATTTTGGATTTTCCAATGAAATTAATTTAGAATACTTTACTTGGTCATGTAAATAGTAATACCAGGCTTTATTTTTTATTTTTTTAATTAAAAACGGGCAAAAACGGATGGGCTTAGTAGGCTTGTACAGTTTATGGTTTCTCTGGAAAGATTTTATGAAACATGATGGTAACATAGAAAAGTCTTGACACTTGTATTAGTGTATTAGTGCAATTGAGCTTTATCATGACTCTACATATCCATGCAGTGTTTATATGCTTAAAGGGCATTTTATGTAATTACAATATCATGAAATAAAAATACATTATAGCGTGGTTGTAGTTTGGGGTGGGATTCACCAGAGGCCCCACGATACAATATTATGGCGATACATGTGTGACGCGATATTATGGCGATTTTAAAAATATTGTGATATTCTGCCATATTTTGCAATTGATTACTTTTTCCAACTTCAAATTATGTCCCCAAAGAAAAACTTAATCTCACATAAATTGTATTCCTGCAAAATGTGATTGTCAAGCCGACTAACTGACATGAACATGTCATAAATATTGTAAACACCAAATTCTCATGTGCAATTTGGCATCCGTGTATCGATTACAGTATTGCCGTGGGAAATATCGCAATACTTTATCGTCTCCCCCCCCCCCCCCACCCCTAGTTGCAGTGCAAATTCCTTTATTCTGTTTATAATTGTATGTTAGCCACATAACTGTTGCAACATGTAGGGAAGTAAAGCAATTCTTGATGACAAGGGTTGTGGGTTGTGGGATGTCTAAGAACACAGCCATGTTTTATTCCTTTAAAACAAGCAGCTAACAAGCTTGGTATATGGAAATCTACTTAATGCTGAATATCAACTATCCCTTCCCTACAGTGCCTCCGCCAACTAACCTGACGTTGCAGTGCCGCAACCTCACCAACATCCTGCACTGGGAGTACAGTGAGCCGTCCCTGCAGCCTCGATTCAAAATAAATATCAGCGCCATATCTTCAAAAGTAGTGTGTGTACAAAGATGTATAATATCTCAGAATTATTAGCATGATCGCATCTGGAATAATGTTTTTTAAATTAATTTTTAATTATTTGAAACTAACAGCAGAAAAATAATTTTTTCAATTCATGCTTCTGCCTCTTGTGATCCTATTAGTGATGTCCCAGCTGATTGTGTGGATATGGTGAACTACCGCTGTGACCTTTCCTCCCTCGAGCCCAATGAGGAATACTGCGTTTCCGTAGCTGCTGCGGTTGGACAGAACATATCTGAGTCCGAAATGCTAGAATTTAGCTATCTAACCACCAGTGTGGCAGATCATATATGTGAGTTGTTGGGTGGCATTAGAAAAGTTTCACTAGTTTTTTGATAATGGAACATTGCACTTCATCTGGCTTATAGTTTAGAAAAGAACAACATCATCACTCCGTAATGAGAGCACCTAGAACCATTTTGATATTTGCTTTTTGATAATAAAAAATAATAGTACTGCAGATGCAAAAAATAGATCCATTCACGTGGCTGCAAAAAGCAGGTATAATCTGTGATTATCAATAGTTCATGTTGAAATTAATGTAAATTGTCATTACATTATTACATCATTACATTCTTTAAAACACTAAAGGCATTGTAAAGATTGCAAGCTGTTCCACTTGGTCAGTTGTTGATGCTACACATTGACACCTACTCAATAATATTGACCACAACGACCATCTTTTTACAACCTCAGACAGACGATATATCAGCTTTTAATATGAGATGTGTAGAAAAATGCATTCCTTCACTTTTCACGGTAATGTAATTGCAATTAAGGCTTGAGAAACCATAGTATTTGAAATAAGGTGTAAGATAATTGTAATGTGATCTAGTAAGTATCCATTGCAGAATCACCATACAGAAGTCAATGTAGATTGGATACATTAAGTGTAGGATGGTAATGTAATGTTGGCGCCTCTTAGTGGTGGGCCAGAAATAATTTTTTCTGTTTGTCTAAAAAGCAAATGGAATATACATGCATGTACACAAGCAAGCACCATCAATAATGTGTCGATCTGTGTCAGCCCTTCAGTGAAACGTGTTCATGTTGATCTGCAGGTTATTTTGACCTTCCATCCGTCAATGTCACCATCCAATCGGATGACGCTATGCACCTCAGATTCCTCCACCCTGGTGAGGTCTACAAACTGCGGAGTGCGAAAAGACTTACACGCGATACAGAAGCCAAGGAGCTGGGTGACTTCAAATACATGGTTCAGATGCAGGACACGGTCAGACTTATTCATGTTGTACATCGGGTTGTATTAGTATAGGGGGGGGTGAGCAGGCGAGCAGGCGTAGTAGTCTGAGGTTTGGACTCTCATCTGGAAGGTTGTGGGTTTAAACCCCTGAGTTGGCTCACCTTTACAGGTCTTTCAGCAAGATGACTGACCTGTTTCTTGTAATACTTGTAATTGTACTTAATGTAAATCACTTTGAATAAAATAGTCTGCAGCACGACCTAATTGTAAGTCTGCACCCTCTTGTTTATAATAATTTACCAAATATTACTATAGTAAATAAACAATATGGTGTACTGCAGTGATGTTAAAGAGTGCATTTCAGGTTATAATGGCTGCATTTTGTTTTGTCGTGTGTACGTGACTCAACAGACGTTCAGCTTCACCTGCACGGAGCGTCAATGTGCGCAGGAGATTTCTGTGAAAGGCATGAAGAACGATCATTGTGTGTCTATAGAAGGAGAATGGAATTATTTCAGTGTTCGAGGTGTACGGAAGTACTGTCCCACATCACAGCCTGTCCAAACCGGTAAAATCAACAAGTTTCAACATGCACATGTTCGTTTCACTGCAATTTGTGATTCAGCCTACTGTACTGTTGTGGGGGAACCACATTAAGCAACAAAATACTCAGGTACTCGTTATACCTTTATTGACAACTGTCTACTCTGCAGAAACACGTACAGGTACAACATCTTATAGGCTGACCAAGCCCATTAACTTTTAGGCCACCCATAATCACATACATGTTCTATCAGCTGTGCTTGGTCATCATGTTTGGTAAGTCGGCAGTTTGGTTACAGGCCAAAGTCCAGCTGTGGAGGAGATTAATAATATACAGTATATGTATCTAGGGCTGTGCGATATCAGCAACATTTAAGTTCCCGATATAGGTAATTTTATATCCCGAGAACAATATACAGTATATCACGATATACAGTAGCAAATGTTCTGTAAATATCATTCCTAAATAGTTTTTTGGTTGTCCAGACTCAGTATAAGACATGGTATGGAACTGCTTTAGCAATTTTTCTCCGATCACAAGCCGTGCACTCCCTGCTCTTTGCTTCACTGCGAGCAGGGCTCACCCTACACACATACGCATACACGTACGCACACACGTACGCACACACATACACACACAAGGCTCAGCTAGGAGAGTTGGAGAGTTGACGAAAACTATCCTTAAGTTGGTGTAAGTGCAATAAAAGCTTTGACAGTAATAAGTCAACAAGAGTAATGTATTAACGTAGTCCGTGCAAAAGTATGGACAGACTCCAAATGATGAAAATGATTACAGTGTGATTTTCATCACAATGATATAAATGATAAAGCATAATATCAAACTCAAACGGTAGATGTTTTTCTATTGTCATACTATATCGTCATATTGCACATTCGACAACCCTGTATGTAGTCTGACAGCACAGGTGTAGGTCTCTAAACTGAAGTACAAATTCCCAAGCCACATTTTAAACATGAAAAATAATATAGCAAGATGCCTGATTAAATAATTTGAATAAAGATTAATATGCCCCTGCGACCCGACTCTGGATAAGCGTGAGACAGAAAAACAGAAAAACAGAAAACCTGCATTGCATTTTGTCTAAATAATCTTTGGTTAGTTTACCTTAGACGAATTGACATATCTATGCCCACATGATGTTTGTAGATGTTTGAACAGTGATCGCTTGTTTTTACTGCAAGTGTATACTTACCTCAAAGTACTGGTTTGTTTGTTTAAAACAATACTGCAATTGATCACCACTAGGGGGCAGTGGTGTAACAGGTAAGCCTCGGCTTACAGCATGTATCTTCCTTACCTCAAAAATGCTTCACTGATGTTTGGTTCATCAATCAATCTGCCATTTACATCCAGAGTATCTCAACTCATCGAATGGATCATTCTATTTGGTATAAAAAGCTGATAGCATCTCTACTGGTTGTATGTACAGTATTCTCATGTTACTCTAGGTTGCAGAATCAAAGTATTGATAGTGTCTATTATGGATGTTTGTTTCAGATAAAACATGTCATATATCTCTCTTCTCTCAGGGTAACCCAGTTTGATCTTATATATTGACATTGATTAGTTTGTTGATTTAATGTTTCTATATGAGAAATACGGGAAGTGACTTGCTGTCATATACAACTATAATTAATGAGCAGCAGGAGTATTCAATATTGAGGTAAAAAACAACCACTGACTTAAACAAATTTTTCGCTTTAGCCCTGCAAACCTTTTGACACTTATCACAACGAGGACAGACTATTACAGTCATTATCTGGCTTGATATTTACACAAACACAAAATGACCACCTAGAAAGAGAGCGATAGTTTCACTTGTGTTCACTACTGTATGTTGTGGATTACATTAGGCTGTGATTCATTGGTGCGTATGGCAATGGTGTCTCCTCCAGTGAACTACCGTATATGCCAGTGATGCATTTGTCTCGTACACACCTGGACCAGACCTCCACCAAGCTTTATGCTGCAGAGTTAAATATGAAAGATAAAAAAAGCACAATATTCCAGGCAGCCAAACATCTTGTTATATAAAAAAGTGACTTCAGTGTGGGAGGGGCTCTTTCTGGCTCTTCAACAAATCAACAATTATTTTTTTAAAGCAAAAATATGTAGCGTTGATATTTTCTTTAGCCAGGTCGTTTATATATCTAAGAAAGCATCTCTCGCCTGTGTGTGCACATGCAGTACTTACTGTTGCTTTCATTTCTCCAGATCTCACTGTTCTATATGCGGTGTGCGGCATCATTTTGTGTGGTGCTGTTTTCTTTGCTGTCATGCTCGTGTACAAGAGGACTTTAGCAGACTTGCATTCGTCACCTAACTCCACGGTGCGTTCCATTTGTATTCCACTTGCATTCCATCTGTTACATCTCTACCCTGTGTGATATTGAACTTGTTGTTAACCAACAGCCAAAGGTGAATATGCACTGTGTGGAGGATTCTGTTAAGGGTTAGTCTAAATCAGGATGCATAGCATTTATCTTTGTTTCACCATGTATTGCTAATTTGTTTTCCAGAAAATACCAAAGATACTGAGACAGTTAATCCTTCACACCAGCCAGGGCGATACGGAGGTGTTACGGGTGGATGAGTACTCCACAGTCCAACATTCACCTGAAGCAGAAGAGCCACATGTGCAGAACCAGTTGGGAACCAGTTCGGAACCGGATGTCCAGCGTCCGCCCTCTGATGCTGGGAGTGGAAGTGTGTCCGGCCTGTCAGAGAGACAAGGTGACGGGTACAATTTGGGCAGAGATTTGGATGGCGACGTGAAGGAGATAGAAGACTGTGAAGAAGACCAAAGTGCCTCGTCCTACATGTACCGTGAAAGGTTGGCAGAGGATGTGTAGTCTTGGAACAATGGAGCCAACTGATTATTTGTCCCTGCTTAATTTCCTTACTGTGTGAAAGACCCAATCAAAGAGAAACGCATTAAGTGATGTGGATCGGTTAGACTGGCATAGGCTAAACACTTTCAAGGTGACGAGATTTGACTCTGACTTTGGCAAATTCAGTAAATAACGCCAACAGTAAAATAAACATTGAATATATCAGACAATCACATTTCAGCAGCCCAATATTACAGCCGAGGTCCGTGCACCATCTGAAGGTTGTGAACGGTCAGGGCTGTAATCAAATCTTTTTCCCACTTTTATCCTAAGTGATATAAAAGTACCGGTGTCTATAGTTGCCATGTTTGGGCTGTCCCATATCGCGTCCTCCATGATATACATGGTACAGTTCCTCCCAATGATAATAATTTGTGATATCATTTAAATAGTTGATTAGTTGTTTATATATTCGTATCTCACATAGATGGTGAAAAGAACAATGGATGCAGCCACGGCTTAGGGTGTGAATGGAGAGGAGCCGTATTAAAGGTCTATCTCCTGTTGGGCTGTTGTTGAATGTTCATTCACTCACTGTTCATTCACGGCGGCAGCAAAACGGTTGGTGATGTATAGCAACTGAAGAAACAATCTACTCATTTGATAGCTAGGCCCCCAAAATAATTTTGTCTCACTCTATGGGCTCACTTTTTGAGGCCAGAGAGATTGTGTTGAATTGTACTATTTTTTTTAAAATATATTATAAAAACCGGTTACACTGTACAAAACAATTCTTGCTTCCCTTTGAGGCCTTAAAAAAACCAAAAAACAGAGAATGTAACTTATGCACTTGACAGTGGCATGCTGAAGAGGTCGTGAAGAGTTGTGTTGGCATGCAGCTTACGCCTTTAAAGTGAGGGTGGTAGCTAGCTGACAAAGATGGGGTCCTAGACCAAAGTGCTCAGGCAGGGGTTTGGAACCTCACTCGTAGGGCTGGCCCCAAATATTCGATTATTCAGGTATTCGTTCTTTGGGTATGTATTCGATTTTAATATTGGGATTTGAGTATTCGTTTTTTCACACTATGCATGATGTTCCCATTAATCCCTACTGTCTCCATATAAACCCACATGTTGAAATGTAATTGCCTACCCTACACTGTGTCATCAACAAATTTATTGCAATTGGCTCAGTTTGTAAGAAGAGAGCGAGGCTATTCATTGAACACTCACACTCTTATTGGCTAATACAGGAGGTATATGCTATCTGACAGCTCTGACTGGCTCAATTGACATGTCAATCAAAGAGGCCATTTTGAGCGCATGGCTATGTTATTACATGTGTGCTCACTGAAGCTAGGAATCGAAGATTACTTCTGCTATACTTCTTAATTATAGTTGAGAGTTTTTAATGGTGTTTTTGAGAAAAGCGTATTCGAATACTCATTCAGAAATACCATCAAGTATTCGAAACCTGTAAAATGGTATTCGGGACAGCCCTACTCACCCGTGATTGTAGGTTGTGGAGGACAGTTCTGTTTCTGTTCCCACGTGTAGGCCCACTACCTGTGCCTTTCTTATTTTCTTTGATATTTGAACCCAATCAAAACATAAACACCGCTCCCTTAAATGCCCTAGGCTCCTCCTGCAGAAGCTGTGCTGTGTGGTGCGCTCTGCACCACTTTGTTTGTGTTCTGATTTACAGAGCATGAGATGAGTAGGAACACCATGTAGTTTGTTTGCAGCGAACACGTGAACAGCTAGCTTGCCGTGAGTTGAATTAGACAAAAAGTGTTAGCATACAACCGCTGACTCCACATTTTTTGTGTTTTTTATATTACTTATTGCCCTTTTTTAGGGCCAAAAGTCCGATGGCGTCTATAAAACAAGTCTGTTCATCAACCTGTTTGGATTGTATTTATAATTATGTGTAACCAGGGGTTAAATTAGGCTGTAACCATAGCTGAGCTCCGTTTTGTTCAGTAGGCCTATCACTTCACATGCTTAGTGCACATGTACACGGATATTTTTATATGGTTCGCTTTTTTTTATGCAGTTCAGCTTTTCATCCACACGCAAACAATGTATCACCAATCACCAAAAACTGAGTTTTGCAAGACTCCTTCCAGGGTGAAGATATTTAAAAACGGTGTATGTAGACAAGGAAAACTGAGCATTTGGCTTGTAAAGTAAGCTATCTTCTTTTGTTTGACGTCAGAGTGTGCGCCATTGTATCCTTTTGTTTTCGAAAGGCATTGCTTCTCTCCATTTTTTTTGTTTTTTTGTTTTTTAACAAAGCAGAAAATCCCTGTTTAAAAACTTGTCTGTGTATGTATGGACTAGGCATTTTTCTTAATGTGAAATCATTTATTCTCTATACTGCACAGATTTATTTGAGGCACATTTTACACCCCAAACCAATGTTAAGGAGCTACAGAATTATCATAACCTGAACACCAGATAGTTGTGTTACAAACAACCAGCTGTGGAGCCGTCCATTGACACTGTTTTGAAAAGGGCAGGTGCTTTCACAAACTACTTGGCAGGTGATTGAATATACCGGTGAATCAGCTGAGCCAGTTGTTAAATCAACTCTTGCCAAAGACAGTCAAGGGAAGAGTGAATACATATTGTCCACTGTGAAAAGCCTTTACTGCTGTTATTTGCTTTTCTAATAAATTATAGACTAATAAATCTGATGCTAGTATCTACATTAACCTATTTATGAACCGCGCCATTGTTGTTTTCGAGTAGCTTTCGCTTCCTATCCACCTAAACCATTATCAGTACAATGCTGATTGGTCACGCACTAGGTTGACCATATAGAAGCAAAGAGATTTCAAGCTCTCCAGACTGATTCTCGCTGCGTAGTCAAACTAAAGCTTGCGAGATCAGGGTGGTCTCAGGAGGCTAGTATCATCAGGCATCATCAAGCGCTATGCACATCCTAACAGTCTCTAATAGTACGTACGTGTGTCGTCAAATCGCTTAATATGTGAGCCATATTCCATGGCCGACGTCTTGACTCGGACCGTTCCGGATATTATAACATGCTAAGATCTCGTTACATAATCGATTTGATCTCTGTTTTGATAGTTTCATTGACCACTGACGTGAATAAGTGCCACATGCATATTTAAAGTAGTACCCCCCCCCCCCCTTCCCAAACAAAAGACAAGAAAGAGGACAGAAGACAGACAGTAAAGCATGCATCTACTGTATGTGTTTATTTAGCAGGGATAATATAAAATGAAAAAAGTTGAATAATAGAATTTGAAAACAATACAGAATTCTGGTGAGCCGTACTGCATTATATTCAATTATATTTCGACTGGTTTATATTTACATAAAAACAGTATAGATATTTTTCCATCATATATGGAGAAAAGGCATCAATTGGTGCTTTAAAATTGACCAGATAGTTGCTGATGGTGTAATATCCCTGGAATAATGTGCTTAATTTCAAATGAAACCTACGTCCATGTCAGAGGAACAGGTGGAGATAGTAACTTATATGAGCGGTAGGCTGTAAGAGGATATCTGCAAATAACTGCAATAGCGGCTTTCATTCAGCTTTTGCTGGTTTAATCCAGTCAGGCAGTAACAAGTGAATACTGTTAAGATGTTGACCATTATGATGTAAATAAAGATGTTGCATTGCCAGTAATATGTAAACGATGCTCCCCCTCCATAAAAAACAATTTAACCACTGTGTAAGCAATAGGTTTAATTAATACAATGTACAATTCTGCTGGTAAGTCTATCTAGGCTAAATGCATTTCAGACAAAGGTGTAAAACCATAAAATAAATGTTTTTTTTTTTAGTTTTCTTCTCTTTGATTTTTTACATACTGTAATCTCTGATAAAAATATAAAAACAGTCAATTCACAACACTTGAGTTTCTGTTTTTGAAAATCCTATTTATGGTTTTCAAAGGACATATTGTCTTGCTGTGCTCGTGTTACATAATCGATTACGATATCGATACGATTTATGTATTGTGTACTCTTTACATAATAAATGTTTCTGTGAGTGACCTATACTGTCAAGCTGCTTTGTGCCCAGATCATATAAAGTTTTTTTACTCCAATTGCATTAACACAAATTAATTAATTAACTAATTAATACAATTAAAATAGTGTTTCTTTTTTTTAGTAAGGGTCTTAATTTTTTAATTTTTTTTATTTTTTATTTTTGGTAAACTATGTGTAACGTACATTTGCCCGTGTGGCCAGCGCCTCGCACCCACACGTACAATCAGCCGTGTGGGTGTGAGGGCATATAGGCTGGTGACACTCGCGGGGACGTTGCAGGTTATTGTTTCGAGTGGTCCTGGTTCGTTTTTGTTACGCCCGTGGTTTTCTGTTCGTTTTGATTTGTTTATTTGTAGTTGTGTGACTTTTCCTTTTTGTTTAGCCGCACTCGCCCTTATCAGCACGACATTACACTTTGAGGGTTGCCTTACTGTCAGAACAAATCTTAGCAAGCCGTGTATGATCTTTGTAGTTATTTTCAGCTGCACTATAGGAAATATAGAAATATTATTATTTATACTGACTTGCTTTTTAACAGGAAACATTTAAAACTTTAATTGTAATACCATGTAAGGAGAGACGTTCCCCCACTATCTTTCCTATTACGCATGCTGACAAATTGACGGAAGTGTGTGTGTGTGTGTGTGTGTGTGTGTGTGCGTGTGTGCGTGCGTGTGTGTGTGCATGTGCACACGCTGATAGGTTCCTTCCTCTTTATTCTCCAGCAGACCTTATCACTTATCAGTTGGCCTAATTACTATAGGGTCTGATTAATCTAATAATAACAAGTTAGCTTAATACTACAAATGTTAAACAATGCAGTATTTCTATATTCACATCGTACATACAAGTATATTCTGTATGTATTAAACGCATACTGCATTTGATACCAATGAAGCAATTATATATTTTAAAAGGGAACTGTTTAATTTGTATCCGGATTTGTCTTTTGTTTTAGACCAGCCTTATACCATAGCTCTCACACAACATACACCCACACAGTTATTTCAAAATGTAAACAGTAAACTGGGGGTGTGTAATGCAATTGACAATGTTCCTTTTAAGGGAATGGTTTTCTATGTATTGTGTATAATTCCTTGTAACCATAATATGAATGGTTTGCATAGAATTATGATGACAAATAGATAACGTCAGAAACATGAAGTAACAGACGAAGAAGTACTTCAAAGGTCAGTTTTTATGCATTTGTTCTTTTTTTTTTTACCACAAATGACCAACTCACACATAATGTGCACATGCCTTCACATGCACACACATGAGCAATTAATTCAAACATTTACTGTTATGCGCTGCACAGCATGCATATATATATATGTGTGTATATATATATATGTGTGTGTGTGTATATATATATATGTATATACATGTATGTATATATATATGTATGTAT
>JAODUH010062991.1:0-17384 GCA_027564835.1 Typhlichthys subterraneus | reverse complement strand
TTTCATCTGCCTGACAATCATAGAAATATTACTGATATTATTTCTCACATGCAACATGCTATAGTTGAGCCCTGTTAGCGTTGTCTGGGGTTGTGTCTTTCGCTCTCTCTCTTATTCTCCCTCTTGCAGTGTGCGGACCGCCCAGCCCAAACTTTGGAACAGCTAAGAAATCTTGACGTGTCATAATTCAGCCCCAGTCCCTGTGCGAGCGTGCCATCGCTGCCACAGTAGGGAACAGGGCAGACAACCGCCCTCCCGTAACCAGCTTTCACAGCTCGGTCAGAGCGGTGGCCCTGGGGACACCCAGATGTGCCTGTGGGCGTGCTGACTAATTTTATTGAACTGTATTGATCTTGAAGGGTTTTTATTGCTCTCATTTTCATGAGAAAATTTCAAAAGGGGGAATTGTAGAAAATTGTGCTTTACATTTTAGATATTCTATTTTAGATATATTTATTAGATCTTATTGCTTAAAAGTTAACACACTGGATGACCAGTGGAAAGTTACAGAAAGAAAACAGGCTTTGCAGGAGAACCTAGCGAGGGCAGCTATCTCTCAAGGTCAGGCATGAGGCAGTTTGGTCTCGGTGACGTCAGCTCAGCCTGAAACCTTAGTTACCAGGCAGGAATGAGAGGTCATCTTCACACAGGGACTAAAAGATTATGCTTAACTGTCTAGATATCCTTACAGAAGCTTATTTGTGTGTCACACTATTGTAATAATTAGACTGTCTTATGCGTAACACATTGCTGAGTCAGCAGGGAAACAGATAGGGACAGCACTTTAACGAACAAACTGTTAGTAAACGAGATAGGCATGAGGTGGGGACATGAAGAGTGCGTTCACAGATACCTTCCCCAGCAACCACGCCCAGCAGAAGAGAAGGAACGTGGGGCCCCAGGATTGGGAGAGACGCACAATCAACATCTGATAGGCAAACTGTCTAGAATATTATCACTGGGCCGAGAGAGAGTCGGAGCCAGACTTCGTGAACTATTGATATTGCATGTTGTCAGTCAGTTAAAGGACGTGTGGAACAGGGCCCTGCAAATTGTTTTTCTGATCCAACAATAAAGCTGATATGTAAACTTGGATACAACGTCTCCTAATTTATCCTCATCAAACAAACACGCAGGAACTGGTGTTAGGATAACCACCCAGATTCCAACACTAATCAAATCACATTCCTTCATATGGGAAACGCACCCCTGGTCGTGAAAAGGTTAAGGACATCCTTAGACCTGAATAGACCTGGCCATAACTGGGACCAGGACACATCCCCCTGTGGCATCTGTCAATATTACATTTGACTGACCACTTATAATTTATTAAACTACAACAATTTAATTAATACAATTTGATAGTTCTTATTTACTGCACAATGTGATACATTTAGTTCAATGTACTGTATAATTGCAAATTTTTGTTGCCCTATTGACACCTATTGTATCAAAATCCTCTTGGAAGAATGAACTCCTCCCTCTGTGGACCGTTCCCAAATTTTTTTCCTTTTTTACCCATGGGGTTTTTCTGGAAGTTTTTCCGTGGCCGGAGGTTGGAGCAATTGTTTATTTACAGGACTGTAATGTGATTTACACAAGTGGAAAATTTTGAAAAACCCACATTAGTCACCGAAATAACATAAAACTGACCAAAGTAATAATCAATACAAAATGTACTGAACATTCACTAATGAAAATCAGACAGGGCTTTGAAATTGTCATTCAACAGAAAAAAAAAAAAAAAAGTAACGAAACTGGCATGGACAAAAATTATGGTACCCTGAACTTGATACTTTGTCGCACAAACTTTTGTGGCAAATACTGCAATCAAGCGATTTCTGTAGACTTCTGCACCAGTCAACAGGTATTTTGGTAAATTCCTCGTGAGCAAACTGCTCCAGCTGTCTCAGGTTTAAAGAGTGCCTTATTCAAACTGCATGTTTCAGCTCCTTCCAGAAATGTTCAATAGGATTTAGATCAATGCTCATAGAAGGCCACTTCAAAACAGTCCAATGTTTAGCTCTTAACCATTCTCGGGTGTTTTTAGATGTGTTCAGGGTTCTTGCACAATTGTTTAAGTAAAATGTAATGCTTTTTAAGCATTTTAAGACCATCCCAAAAAATGTTAAGACCCTAAATGATTGAACTATTTATATAATTAGAAAATAGGTAATTTATTGAAATATTATTTAACCAATTAACAGACAAACTGTCCTCAAGACATGAGGCGTAGCTCTGCTGCTCTCTTTTCAATGTCACAGTCTAGTTCTACCAACTCCCCTCTCTTCTCCTTGCATTTCTTTCTCATGGAGTTGGATTTAGTTATGAGTTCTGCCATCTTGGTCCCTGCTGTATTCTCAGCCTGCTCTGCAAGGTTGTCTGTATCCTTCTCTAGGGCTTGGCATACATTTGTGATTATTTATTTTCTTGCGTAGCTCTTGAAGCTCATCTTCAGCCCTTTTTCTCTGTGAGACCAAACAATGCAGGTATTAGCTTAGCCCCACTAATTGCTGATGCGTGCTGCTGGTGCATTTTACATTTTAAATGGGATTCCACTGATCTCAGCCCCATGGTCCCCAGCCCAACCAGCCCAGAAACCTTTCTTCCTCCAACCATTTTCCATTAAATTTGCATTTCCCCATCTTGGCCCATTCCGATCTTGAATGAAGTCTAAATTATTGATGACGACAGAACGTTGCCACTACTAGATGTCAACGTAGTAGCTAGCTACGGTAACGTAAACAGCGGAGTCTCTAATTTTTTCCAACTTTCCAATCAGCCTACGCACCCGTTGTAAATATAATACCTTTAGCAAATTTACAGTAAATTTAAGACAATTTAAGGCCTTAATTTTCCTTTTTTTCATGTAAGAATTTTTAAGATTTTTTAAGGACCCGCGGGGACCCTGGTGTTTTGGGTCATTATCCTGTTGGAGGACCCATGACCTGCAACTGAGACCAAGCTTCCTGATACTGGGCAGAACATTTTGACACCCTGTGCCAGATGCAGCAAAGCAGCCCCAGGACATTACCAAGCCATGTTTTACAGTAAGTAAGTAACATTTATTTATATAGCACATCTCACAGATAAAAATCACAAAGTGCTTCACAACTGTAGGAGAAAATACAACAATAGTAGATACATGACAGCACATGACACAAATAAATAACCAAACAAAAGCAAATAAACAGAAATACACGTCGGACCGGCCTCACCACCCTACAGTCTAACTAAAAGCCTCTTTAAATAAAAGAGTTTTCAGTTGTGTTTTAAAAGTTTCCACTGAATCCAAACAGCGTAGGAAAGGGGGCAATGCATTCCACAACCTAGGTGGAATGCATGCACCAATATACTTCATTACAGTTACTAGTTACCAGGCTAGCGTTATAATTAGTAACACATTTAGTAACATAATCTGATTACTTTCCATTACTTTTAGATTACTTCATGCCTGAAACATTGTTCTTTGAAATGCCTTTCAAAGCAACTCACCAATCTTTCTATTTTTGTGACCATTTATGTTGCTCAGATGTGAGATCAGATTAAAGAAGGACTTTATTTCAGATATTGACTGATTGAATTGTAATGGATTACAGTTACTGTTTTTTTCTAATCAGTTACAAGTAAGTGATTAGATCAGTTACTTCCAAACCCTGTCTACAATGTGTGAGTACTTTGGGAGGACATATATGTTTAAAGACAATTGCAATGTATTCTAGGGTGTCAGAACATTATGTTAGAGATGACACTATTAGCGGAATGGCAGAATTTATGTGAAACGTGTATGTAAACTAGCAACGTGCATAGTACATTCATATAAAATAATCTATTAGATACGCAAAACAAAGAAGTCCCTCTTTTAACAGTAATCCGTATCAATACATTTCCATCCTAAATGTCAGTTGAGGCATGAACACAACCAGAACCCACCTTCCCTCCGCCGGGCAGGTGCTTCATGTTGTTTGTGGAGCCCACCTTGGAGCGGGCATTACGGACGTCAAGGGCCGGCGCCGTGCCAGGACGTGCGGGGGCGGTCTTTGAGGTGGTGGTAGTGGTGGTTGCAGATGAGGAAGTTGCGCGGGGGCCACGGGGCATCAGGGGCTTCTTCTCTGCTGCGGTCGTGGTGGTGCCGGCGGGTGAGGAAGGGGTGGCAGGCTTGGCCGGTGCCGTGCGGGCGCGGGGGGCACCGGCGGCGGTACCAGCAGTGCTACGGAGCGTGCTGGTCTTGGGCCTGGCGGCGTCGGCTTTACGGGACATTAGAAGCACATTGTGTAGTGGTTTCAAAAAATCAGACATGCAGATGACACACTGCATCCCCTATATTTTTGAGATAACAATTATCATCTTCGGGGACTTCAGAAGCACTTCAGTGCTACGCAAAACAGGTGTACAATTCTTCACTATAATCATTAAAGGTAAAGTCAACTACAGTATTGCAAGCTATTGTAATTATAAGCTAATACACATTTGGTAAATTCACCAAATATCTCCTCTCATTCAGCCATTTTACCGTTCTCTTTGCATTTCGAAAAACAAAGTGGTGAACACCGCTCACAACAACAAAGCCGTAATACTATGCTTTGCTTCACAGTGTGATTCGATGTGTGGGGCGGCACCGCGGAGGCTGCGGAGGAATATTGTTTTCATTTGAGCTCAAATTTAGCAAGCGCTCTCGAAAATGACTAACCTGGTCTTTAATCTCTAATTATACTTATTATGACATTATGACAAATGGGGTGTTTGATTCCCAGCTAGAAGGTAATAGGTTCATGTTCTGCAGTCGTTACCTGCTGGTCTTTGGATAAAAGCTTCCACTAAACGCCCGAAACGTATAATGCAAATGGTGTGATCTACCACATAGAACTGGCATGAAGCTAATGCCAACCCACCCAGAGAGACAAGTGACATGAATACACATTAAGTCATGTGCCCTTTGCATTTATGTAAAGCCATTTCACTTGTAGATTTAGCCACGGCAGATTATTTCATGAGCAAAAACGCCTCTCTACATCTCGTCCCGTCATTGTCAGGGTTTTTGCTGTGCCTGACAGGCCTCTGACAGGTCGCTGAAAGCACAAAGCAGGAACCTATCCCCTCTATAGGGGCGGTCGTTGCTGTGACTGTGTGGAACGAGAGACATGAAAAATGTCCCGCTTCGCTCTCTTGCGTGTGAACTGCTGAGCCGCTCTGCTGTACCTGTGGCTGTCTTTACTGTGCTGTTCTTCCTCTCCTCGACCGGCTTGCTGTCAGTCTTGGCGGCTGAAAGACATGCGATGGGCGTTAATAAGTAGGAACACCTTCAAATTAGGATATGTGTAAATACTGAATGCAGCCCAAATGTGACAAACACCCAGACTCATTTAACCTTTGAAAGATGCATACACTTTTCTACTTCTCCAGTAATTAAATCATAATTGAACAATACAATGCGTAATGCGTAATAATAAAAACAGTTCTACCAATAACAATTCTAAAAGTAACTGAAAATATTGAAATGTCTTTGAAGAAGAAGCATAGATAAAAGTGCCTTTCACATTGTAATGTTTGTTCATTTGTCTCACTGGTAATATAATATATAATTTCTACATCACATGTCTTGTATGAGTATGTAGGGCTATCGAGTTCGGGTCCTAGGGACCCACTGACCTGCACGTTGTAGATGTCTCCCTGCTCCTGACTTAAATGAACGGTCGTAGTCAGCAGAGATAAATTAGTCGATATCAGGCTTCTAACGACCCATTCATTTGAATCAGGAAACCTCTAAAACATGCAGGTCAAGGGCCCTTCCAGTACCGGAATTGAATATCCGTGTCTGTTTTTACCAGGGGGCCTTCTGGCTGCTGTGCCAATGGCGGTTCGGCCGGCTGCAGGGGGGCGCGTCGAGGTGCTGGCTTTAGCGGTTGCTGCTGCGGAGGTCATGCTGTTTTTGGTTGCAGAGGAAGAAGCCCCTGCACGGGCTGGGGGTGCGGCGCTGGCCTTTGGCACAAGGGGGCGCTTCTCTGTGGTCGTCTAGGTGACACAAGTCAGAGAATGAATACAAATTACGTGAGAAATTTAAGCGAGGAGAAAGACTGTTAGTCCAGGAAGGAATCCATTCATCAGGAGTGCGAGCAACAAAATGCCGTGATGGATTTGAAAATAAAATAAAAATACATACATGCTAAAGCAAAAAAGTAATTTATACTAGTAATATGAAAAAAATGTGTCATAAAAAAATAAAAAAATAAAGAACTATAAACTGCATCACCCAAAAATGTTTTTTTTCTGGCTGGTGCCATTCTTGTGTTGAGACAAATGTACGAATGAGGTTTTATTGCATAATGTACGACATGGACTGTGCCCTGCATGGTGATATTCCAACAGCATATATGGTCCTCCATATTCTCCCCATGAGGCCTGGGCACCCAGAGCCAGTTATACAGGTATACAAAATGACTGACAGAGGCCACAGCGAACATCCTCAAACGTGTGTTGTTCCCATGTGTCCTTTAGCAAGGCACTATATTTCCTATAAGGTCTAGGAACAGTTCAACTGTATGTGCTCTGACTTCTTTGGAGGGTAAAGGAATCTGTCGACAGGTGATTCACTAATAACCATTATATTTGATGTTCTACCTGATGGATCAGGCTCTACAAACCATTCCCTTCCATCTCCGCCAACACGAGTTTCCTGTAGCCGGTAGTAACTACTGGCCCCTAAACCCTCAGCATCTTGCTCAGGGTTTAGTGGGAGCCACATGTAAACATGTACAGTATGTCTTGTAATATGACTTATCAGTTTTGATTCTGCCACAGCAGTTAACGGAGCCTTATGTTTAGCTTGTACTTGGTCGCCAAGAGAATTTCATAGCACTTCTGTTGTGTTTATTTTCTTGGTTCTTTCATTTAGAAGAATAGTGATATTTGCTATTAGTTCTTGTGTACACCAGACAATAACTACCAACATAAATCATGTTGCACAGCTGGAATGTAAGACGTTGGTCAGGAACAGGGGCAGATTCAACAACTGCTTGCTTAAGATCTTCAAACTGGAAGGCTAACCGTGGGAGATTATACATGACTCAGTAATAGAGGGCAAAGAGACCGTACAGCTCCTTCCCTGGTGGGTCTTGACTGCCTGCTGAAGACTTACCTTGGGCTTCACATCACGTGTGCTGGTGGTGGTGGTGGTGGTGGTTGTGGTGGAGGCCCGCTTGAGACCAGCAGCTGGGGTGGAAGCCGCCTTAGGTGCGGGGGCTTTTTTACTGAGGGGGGCCAAGATGGAGGTATTGGGGGAAGGGAGGGGGCGTCTAGTGGGGGCCGGGGCCGCGGCCGTGGGGCTCGGCCGTGCTTTGGCAGCGATGCCTGGCTTGGTTGTCCCAGCAGGGGGCTGGGCCACACCAACACATAAACACACAGCATGGATGGATAAAAGGCAAAATTAGGAGGGGAAGCAAACAAAAGCAAAAGAAAAAGGGTAATGACAACAGCAACCAAGTAAAGCAATAATAATAATAATAATAATAATAATATTATAATAAAATATGATAATAAGGCCAACACTGTTTCTATGAACGACTCTTAAGCACAGTTAAACAAAAAAAGTTCTGTATGCAAGCAATAAAATGTGAGTTATGTCATTTTTTGGTCTAAAACTCACTTCTAAAATTAACTTTTATGGATCCTAGTGCAATTACTAACAGATTAAAGTGCATTTTTCCCACCATAACTGGGTAGGTAGAAACTAAGTGGTGTATATATATATATATATATATACACACACACACACACACATATATATATATATATACACACACACACACACAACTGATGCTAAAGTCTAAATAATACATAGATCTTAGGTTTTTATATTATAGTATATATATATGCAGTGCATATAAAATACAGAATTACTGTATAATACAGTATTACTGTATATTATATACAGTATTATTCATAATTAATACACCTAATACAGCTAATTCACCAAACAGCAAGCTAAGGCTCAGAAAACAATGAGCAGGGCAGCATGATAATATTCTCCCCATACTAAACAAGGCGTTCCAAGTAAGGCGATGTTTGAAACCAACCTTGGCCTTCTTCTCTGGACTTGGCAGGTCTTTACTCGGCACCGAGCTGCTCCCGTTAGCCGAAGGCTTGCCGGCAGGTTTCTTGGCTTTCTCAGCTGCCTCTGCTTTTACGGCTTTGTCTTTCTTCTCGTCCTTCTTCTCCGCCACCTTTTTTTTCTCCTCCTTCCTGTCCTCCTTGTCTGCCTCAGGCTTTTGCTTGTTCTTCTCCTCCTTCTTCTCCTCCGTCACCTCGTCCGCTGCGCCGGCTTTGGCTGCGACAGCCTCCTCTGTCAGGGATTCTACTTCCTTTGTCTCGTCTTTCATTTCCTCGTCGGGTTGCTTCTCCGGCTTGTCACTCCCAGAGTTTGACTTGACGGGAGCCGGCTGTTTCTCCGGCTGCGTCTCCGGCTGCGTCTCCGGCTGCGTCTCCGGCGGCTTCTCCGGCTGCGTCTCCGGCTGCGTCGCCGGCGGCTTCTCCGGCTGCGTCGCCGGCGGCTTCTCCATTTTTCCGACAGACTCGTCTTTTTTGTGGTCTGCCATCGACTTACCATTGACCTTCTTTTCTTCCTCTACTCTTTCATCCCTCTCTACCTTTTCGACCTTCTCTTCTTTTTCCACTTTCTCTACCTTCTCAGCCTTTTCCTCTACTTTGTTGGGTTTCTCCATCTTTTCTACTTGGTCAGTTTTTTCTGTGTGCCCAGGAGTGTCTGGCGTTTTCTCTGCTTTCTCCGTTTTATTTATGATTTCTACTCTTGGAAAGAATTCCACTTTGACCTTTTCTGTCTGCTTTTCAGACTCTTTTTCCTTTTCTTTATTATGTTCTGTTTCTTTCCGTGTCTCCATCTCCTTCTCTATTTTAGCTGGAATTTCACTGCTCGTCTTTTCAGCCATGTCCTTTTCCTTCTCAATGTTTTTGTCCGGAAGATCAGTCTGGTTTATCTTCTTCACGATGTCTCCCATCTTGTAATCCTTTTTCTCCATCTGGCCCATTTCGTCTGGTTTCACTGCTGAGAGAGACCGGGAGAGAGAAAGAGAGCGATAAGGCTTGATTAAAAGCCTGAGTGTCTTAAGTTTAAACGCAGACACAACATGTACCGGAGATGTGTCCAATGAATCATAAAAGAAATGCAATACGTCTTGATGCAAGACAAAATACAAAAACACAAGATTAAATATTACATGGGAACTTTTCCCAACAGGAAGGGAGCTCTTAATAAAGTTATATGAGGAACTAACAATAGATATAGGCAGACTTTCTGAAGTGCCTGAGAGTGTTAAATTAGATTCTCCTCACAGAAAAACTGGCTCAGAATAGGATATAAAGAAAAAAGGAAACGCTCTAATATTATGACCGCATGAAAAAACAACAACCTAAAAAGGGTCAACAGGGGAAAGGAACTAATGGGAAATAATAGATAATGTCCTTTCCTAAACCACAGACAATGAGGGGACACACACACTGTCACCACGACACTATCTGACAAGCCTGATAATAGCACGCCATTTACAGTAGACAGCTGCCAGTTGATACTGTAGACTCCACTGTTAGCAACTCTTTTTTTTTAAAACACCGTCCTTCTGTTTGCTCAGCTTTTTCAGACAGCCACACCATCTTTCTCTCTGCCCCACACGCCTCATCTCATTCCACCTCCTCTTCCATCTGCTTTCATCCCACAGTGCGTTTCTCTCACAACACCCTCTCACTTCTCCTCCTCCTCCTCCTCCTCCTCCTCATCCGGAACTCTCTCTGACTGGTTCTCGCCACGCTCTCTCTCCGACTTCTTACACATTTGTATTCAAAGCGACGAGTAGCAACAGTGTCAGTTGGTCCAAGTATTAAGGAGATGATTACATTATGGACCGGGTCCAAACACCCAGACCACTAGACTACTATTACTACTGTGGGCAAATGTTATGCTAAAGAGTAGATGCCGACAGAACGTGCTGCTCGCAGCAACGACGCCCCTGTAACGCCATACCAAAGATTTGAAAACGTTAGGAGGATAGAGCATTGTAATGCATTTCAACGGTTCCAAACAGTTGACTGCAGAAATACAGTAGTGGCCTCAGGTTGATCGCGAGTACTTTGTAAGAAAAAGATCGTACGAATTAATGTAATTTATGCAAAATACCCAGTAACGCCGCAGAATGAAAGTGCCGTCCATTAGAACCTCTGTTAAATGATATTCTCTCTGGCCATATGCTGCGAGCAGAGGCAACCCGTCAACAAGCATGGCGAGCTCATTGCGAGAGCTCATGCGAGGGCGTGTTAATTATTAACAGGGCTTGTGATTGGAAACATCCATCACAGTCTCACAGGGGTGGTGCCTGAGATCACATCAGTGTGGAGGACACAGGGTGGAGAGCAGGGCGCTGTAACAGATGAGGTCATCTGTGAGGTCATTAATATGTGTGGTAAGTGTGGTCCTACAGGCTCAGACGTCTTCATCTGGATAACACAGCAAGCCTGATAAGCAATGGTACATAAGTCAACGGTTCGTACAGATGCAGGACATGCCTTGAATTCTCGACGGGACAAAAACGAAAACGCAGTTGTAATGTCTCATCACAAGCCAGCATCCTATTACTGTAGGTAACGTTTCCGTGTTCAGAGCACAACACGGAGCGGCACACCGCAAAAAATGCTGCCGTCGGTACACTCCAGGTTTTGCCTGGAGGAGTGCGTACATGTGCGGGGGGCTCAGGCAGATGTGCTGAAGCCGTTGGCTGCAGGTTACAGGCCTAGCCAAACTGCTTAAAAAAACAAGCTTTTAATTAGCAACATAGTGTAAGGTTTTTGTTTTATATTATAATGTACTTTTATTTTGTACGGTGTAGGATTTTATTTATTTGCATTGCTTTTACTGTACAGCAGTTTCTGACCTTTGTCTGTGAAAGGTGCTCTATAAATAAACTTTACTTACTTCAGGATAAAAAGGCTCTGGTACATAGAAATCATAACAACTGCTTTTGAAAGCATTAGTAAATGCAAACACGTCAGGGCTATCTGGGCGAAACGGGGCACGATGCACACGCACATTTAAAAAAGGAACACAATGCAGCATCACAAACTGCACATATACTCTATTCCCCTGGGCCAACACACCCCAGGTTGCCTAAAGTCTCGTATAATAGACAGCATGACTCGCGAAAGAACAATGAGCATGTGGGTGCAGATAGGCAGATCGCTTTCAAGGGTTCATTCATTTACATAATGATAACACTTACAGCTCAATTAGTTCAGCAAGTCTGGGCTCTCCTGATAGCCACAGGGGCCAGACATCTCATAGTGCTGCTTCATTAGATTTACAATTTCTCGATTTTCCCTGTGTCCCATTAATGTGGTAACATATGCTAATACTATTCTCTAAAAGTCCATGTGTCCTGTTTAGCCATAATGAGTAGAATCAATTCATGTGCATGGCATCAGGGTGCTTTTCATTTAATCCACCACGAAACACATTCAATCGTTTCCCTTCTATAATCTGTGACATAGCGCATTATGTCATCAATAATTGATGTTTAATTATTAGATGATAATAAGGAAATCAGCGACAAACTTTTATGTCCCTTTGCCATCATCAGTATCACATCACATACAATTTGTACAGAGGAAAGTGCCACATCTCCAAAATACACACACACACACACACACACGCACACACACCGTATAATAACAACATGAATTAACACTTCACACTGACTGGTAGGCCCCTTCAATAATATTCTCTTGTTGACAAACAAAGCATGAAGCACAAAGACCACATAAGCCATCCTGTTTTAGAGCCATAACCCCTAGGCAACCACCGTTGTCCAACACACACAAATTGGAAATTAGAGAGCAAGGACAGACTCACAGACACATTCAGCAGATATTCTGCTTTTCCTGATGGAATGACCCCACAGCCGGCCTAATGGTCATTCAACACAAAAAAACATAAAATGTCGCCTATACCCTAGACACGCCTTCTCTTGATTAAAACAAAGACTTTCCAGCAACACACACTAGGGGGCATTAGGGACTGGACTGTAGTCCATACAGACAGACAGACAGACAGGCACACAGACAGACAGACAGGCCACTGTCAGAATTGGAAATAAAAGAGCAGGCTTCTTCACACAAAATCGTCGGTGTCCGTCAGGGATGTGACTTATGATGTGACTTAAGCCCCACTCTTTTTAATATATACATAAATGAACTAGCAGACCTATTACTGAAATCAGAGGCACCTGGCCTGATGCTACAAGACAAAGAAGTCAAATTCCTGATGTATGCAGATGATCTAGGCCTGCTATCACCCACTGCTGAAGGTCTACAGCAGAACCTAGACCTCCTTCACCAGTTCTTACCTGGGCCCTAAAAATTAACACAAATAAAAATAAAATCATGGTCTTCCAAAGGAGACCAAAACCACAACACACATTCACAATAGGAACACACATCCTAGACCGAGAGACACAGAGACAGAGACAGAGAGAGAGAGAGAGAGAGAGAGAGAGAGGTCATTAAATGAGCCAATTCTGGAGCAGCGTAGTGAAGGGCTACGCTGCCAGTCGGTGACCCTGTTTGCCTAGGAGGCCGGCAGTATTGGAAGAGACGTGTTCAGCCATCTTGGCTCTGTCTGCATTTACGGCTGACCTAATGAGCCGGGCATTCACTGCATTGGAGACTACTAGAGAAGCACTAGGGAGGGGAAAAAAACGAATCCAAAGAACACAGAAGCACAATTAAAGGAATATAGGATATAGGCTCAAAGAAAGAGATGGACAGAGATGGAACGCATTAGGTAGTGTGCATTTTGTGTGTCACTGTCAGTCACGATGAGCTATGTTGACAGCCCTACCTCATTAACATAACGACTTGGCTACAAGGATATACCTTTTAGTGTATTATACTGTATGATTAAACAAACACACAAACACACACACACACACACACACACACGATGAGGGTTGTTACACGCTCTCTCTCAAAGTTTTGTTCCATTCCAACCGAAGTCACCACCGTTCGAGTGTCTGCACTACATTCTCTACTGATCTAGATCTCATAGTGTCCCACCAACGCGCCAGACACACACGGCAGGAGAATGCCAAGCAGCTTTGTGGAAGTCCTCCCCCCCCCATTGTCTCTCTGCTTCACTCTCTCACATTACGTCGCCGCTTCTGTCAGCCATTGTTTACATTTCTATTACCTCTCCTGCCAACACTGTTTAAAAAATAAAATAAAAAAAGCAAAACTAAAACAAAGGAAGGATTACATGTGCTCTCATAAAATGACAACACTGTATACGGCATGTGACGGCTGAGAAATCAGCACCAACACAAACACGACCACCCACAGCTCCAATACACTCTCCGCTGAGCCATACTGCAGCTGGGTCCTTCTCTAAAGGAAACCCCGGTTCAGGGCAGGGCTGGGATTGCCCCTCAGTGCCAGTATCGATGAATGGGAACAGATGTATAGAAAGGCATAGTTAGCGTGTGCTAAAAACCCTTTGTTAACACTGCACACTGCCTGCGGGCGCTTTGACACTGCATGTAAACGTGATATTCAGCCTTGGCAGCTGGCCAACAGGCACAGGTGGCAAACAAGCCTGTTAACATGAGCTTCACCTACCACCCACAGCGACCGAGGGGCTGCTGCTGGAGCTAAAGCCGCGGTTAGCGTCGCCAACTGTGGCCAAGGCATCCTCCGTCTCCCCTCCTGAGTTTAACACGTCGTCGCCGGTGGCGGCGTCAAGGTCGAGGTCAAAGTTGACACCTGCTGTTGCTACGCCGATGTCCCCCTTCTCGACAACAGCGCCCGATCCGCTGTCTGAGTTGGCGGAGGGTTTGGTGCCTGGGTCAGTGTGCCGAACCACGGGGTTGGGGCTTAACGGGACGGGCAGCCCCAGGTCGTCCTCCTCCTCCACCTCCTGCGGTGCTCCCTCTAGTGGCGACAGAGGGGCGGTGGTGGTGGCAGTGTTGTCCCTGAGCGGCGGGAAGGGCGTGAGGGTGAGCCGGGGTTCCGGCGGGTCCCACCGCAGGTCGGCCTGCGTGGCGCCGGCGCCAGACAGCGTGGCGGGCGGCTGCTCCTCCGCCACGGTCATGGAGCGCTTCATGGCGGAGTGGGGCAAGCGGTGGGAGGGGCCGGGCGGCAGCTGCCCCGCCGCTCCACCACCGCAGGGGGGGTAGGTGTCGGGCAGCTGCAGGCTGGCGGGCACCGACAGGTGGGAGCAGTCGGACATGGCGCGCCGCATTGCCTTCCTCTGCTGCTCGGCGCGGACGATGGGACACGGCCCCAGCTCCTTCTCCTCCTCCTCCTCGCTCTCCTCCTCCTCCTCCACCCAGGACCCCTCGGCTAAGAGACGGGGACCCGGGGCGGGCCCTGCCTCCGCCCCGGCCCTTGCCACGACCTCTTCGCTCTCCGGGTAGTTTAGCCCCTGGGGCTCCGCCTCCTTGCGGGTCCCTGCATCGGCAGCAGAGGAGGAGGAGGCGGCTCCGTCTGCCGGAGCAGCTCTCGGGGGCGAAAGGGGGAGAAGCTCCACACACCCGGCCAGGGAGCCAGGTGCCGGGGGAGGCAGGCTGCCGTCGCAGCCCAGGCCGGGGGGCGTTTTGCCGGGGGACGCTGGGGAGGGCGAGGGCGACGAGGACAGCGGGCTGTCGGTGCTCTCGCCCGTGCTGCCTAGCGATGCGTTGCCTAGGGAGACGCCGCCGGGGATGCCCCCCGCTCTGCCCTCCCCCCCTTCCTTCTTGGCGCCTGCGGCCGGCTGCTCGTGGAAGCACAGCTTGTCCTCGTCGGTGAGCGGCCCCGGGGAGCCCGCGCCCTCCTGCCAGTCCCAGCCCGGGGCCAGGGAGGGCACCGGTGCCTTGCGCAGCTCCCCGTACTCTGAGGAGAATGGGGAGCCGGCCCGCTGCTCGGAGAGAGAAGACATGCTTTCTCCCCCTTCTTCTGCTGTTTCTCTGTCACCTCCCTGCCCTGGCTGTCTTAATAGGCTGTTATTAGAAGTGTCCTGGGTAGTGTTCCCCTTGTTAATCCGCTCGCCGTTCAGTCACACTCGTGCACGTTCTCCTGTGTGTGTGTGTGTGCGCGCGCGTGTGTGTGTGAGAGCGTAGTGTCTCCTGCTGTGCGTGCGCTCCTCTCTCGCTCCTCCACTCAAGCAAACGGCGAGAGCGAACTGAATCTGCTGCTCTCTCTCTCTCCCTCTTTCTACCCCAACCGTGTCACTCCAAGCATTGCGCCGATCACGTGAGCCTGTGGCGCGTGCTGATTCGCTGCTGCCGGTTCTCAAACCCCGCCCCACAGGGGTGGAGCGAGTAACTCCCCCCCCCTTTCCGACCATGTAATCTTTTATTTTTTTCGCTCCCTGAGCTCTACTGCTTCTCATTTGCCCCTTCTGTCACAGTAACAGCTGTGACACATAGGCAGGTACCGGCTAACACACACACGCACACACGCGCACACACGCGCACACACGCGCACACACGCGCACACACGCACACACACGCACACACACGCACACACACGCACACACACGCACACACACACACACACACACACACACACACACAGAATGACAGAAAGTGAATGTGTGTCCTCAGTTCTTAGAGCTCGTCCACATCTGTTACTTCAGCTGATGTGAAGAAAGAGTTCTTTCATTCCTTCTCAGGAAAAAATAATATAAATGATATTACACAGAATGATGGAATGTCAGCATTATTACTCATGATCTGGAGAAGAACCCTGTCTTTCATTGACCAGGTGTGTATGTGCTCGAGCGTATGCTTAACAGTGCATGACTTATGTCAGTTCCATGGTATCAGCTCATATGCCAATCCCCTGCAAAACATCTTTCCAATTGTCCCTTTTGTCGCACGTCAAAGTAACCTTACTTCCATGTGCCACTCGGAAACAAAAAAAGGAAAAAGAAATAAACCAATGTCCTTTATAGACGCTGCAGTCTCTGGAAAACAAAGCCTTTCTTCTGTAAACAGATTTCTGAAACACAATGCAGCACTGAAACACCGCCAGATGGGGGCGCCATGCCGAGGGTCTCCTCCGGCGCCGTCCCATAACTCCATGGGTGTGTAAAGCAAGCCGGGCCAATGCCTACTTGCTAGGTCTTGTCTTTACGTCCACCGTTGTGTCTGTCAGTCGGTCCACTTCACAGAGAGGAAGGTGGGGCGGGCAGCTCATGGGATCGCTGGCGGAAAAAGGGATTAACAGAGGAGATGTCCTGGCAGACATTTTCCATGGGAGCGAGTGAGAGACAGAGCGAAATAGGAAGAAGGTGGTTGAAGTATGGCGGTGGGTGGCTTGGCTGGGCGTTGGTCTATTCGATGACCATGCACTGGAGCAGGTGCTGGGAGTAATATTTAAAGAGCTCTGCTGTGGCCCCTGGACAGTTGGTCAGCTCCAACTCCTCCAGCTCCTGGAGCTGGATCAAGCCTGAGAGGCCCGTGGTGGTCAGCAGGGGGCATCCTGGAGCACAGACGCACATCGATTAAATGGTTTATATCTGACTTTATGAAGGGAAACGTCTGCATTGGTACTTATATGGAACAGGCATTCTCCAGTGGCGTATCATGGATAACTGTCCAATAAATTGTGGAGCGATTGTTTTGAGAAACACAGCATCTGAATGAAGAGTGACGAGGGAGTGAGAGAGAGGGCCTACCTGCCAAAGACAGAAGACGAAGACTTCTCATTCCAAACAAATGCTGTAGCCCAAAGTCCTGCACCTGCTCACACACACACACACACATACAACAGTTTTAATTATACATTGTTGAATTGTTTGTAACTGTGAGCAGGTAAGTTTTTTGATTAATTACAGAGGTACAGTATATTTATCATATGTATGTATGTATGTATTAGGGGTGTAACGGTTTGTGTATTCATATTGAAACGTTCGGTACAGACGTTGCGGTTCGGTGCATGCATGTTGAAAGATATGGTGAGAAGTTGAGCATAATGCGGAACCAAAATTTAGACGTGAGAGTTTCACACAGAGCCTTTAAGATGTAAGCCGTAGCTCAAATTAGAGCCGCATTTCATGCTTTCAAAACAAAGCGGGTGGTGAAAATGTTAATTGTTGGATCAGACACGTACGGTGTGTCTGCGTTGTTCTACATTAAAGAGCATTGCACAATGCACGCGGAACTTAGTGGAAGTCTTATTTTCTCCGCATTTGGACTGCCATTCACGCGAACTGTACGCAGAATTCCGACCGGGATTTACCTGTCCCACACCACCGGAAATATTATTAAGTAAATAGCTCGTTATAAATGTATTGCATAATTGCATTGCTGTAACGTGTTGGGGTGAGAGTGCATATACCCTCCTCCACACAG
>JAODUH010062980.1:0-17386 GCA_027564835.1 Typhlichthys subterraneus | reverse complement strand
CAGTCAGAGCTTGCTGATGTTGCTCGGGAAAGGGAAGTTTGGGGTCCCTTACTGAAGCTGCTGCCCCCGCGACCCGAATCAGGATAAGCCGGAGAAGATGGATGGATGGATGGATGTATTCATATGCATCAATACTTGTTTTACACCGTCAATTAGTGTTGTGTACCTGAAGTCAGACATTACATACACACACTGGCTGACCTCAGAGGATATTATCTGAAGCCTAAAAGCCCAGCTTCCATTGACATCCAAGCAAAGAGTACCAACAATGAGTTGAATTGAAAACATAATATTAATATAAAAGAAAGTCTGGCCAACAGAAACCAGTCCCAGCACAGTGATTAATAGTTGCTGCTTTTTTGGAGGGAAGAGCAAAAGATAAAATTAATAAATAAATAAGAATAAACCTAATTATGGAGAACAGTTATTGCCCTAGAAGACCATTGTTCACACATCTTATTCAAAGGAATGATTTGTTATCAGGCTTCTAACAACCCATTTATGCGAGTTGGAGCAGGGAGACATCTAAACCATGTAGGGTAGTGGTACTCCAGCACCAAGATTGGGGACCGCTGCACTAGACTTTGTAAACAAAGCAAGGTTAGTCATTCTAATACAGCATGAATAACTTGCAATAGCTGACTATACCTAATACAGAAAAGCGCAACATTAAAAGCAATTGGAAAAGCTTACAAGAAAGACTGTCCTGTTCTTCTAGGACATACAGTATAGGTTCACGCCCACACCTCCCACCCCAAATAAAACGTGCGTCTGTCCGGCCTCCACACCAGGCCTAATGTGCCATCAAAAAGAGCGACCCATGGCGTATCAACGGCAATCCGCTGGCGCACCGCTGTGAAATTGGGGCTGCTGTGAATTTCTTCTTCCATGAAATCTATCCATCTATCCTTCCGTAATAAAACTCCAGTGCTTATTATGTTCCTCTCTTAACAAAGACAAAAGAAATGCCAGACCCTGATATTTTTCACTTTAAAAAGCGGCAGTGTTTTTGTTACGCTGCTTTTCCTTTCATGGTTTCAGCTCATCTTTGTGTTCATCTCCGTTTCATCTTAGCTTGCAGACGAGACCAGACTGCTCATTTGCACATTCCTCCTCCTCCCCATTAACTCTTTGACATGCACCTTTACCCATCCAACCCTACTGCTCTCCTGATGCTTTTGCTGTTTTATGTACTTTACCTCTAATCTATTAGTCTGTGGAGGTGTGGGAGTGGCTTAGTGCCGTCTGTGGGGGGGGGGGGGGTTTCTTGGGACCATAGACTTATTAGACACAGTTTTTAGACACAGAAGAAAATGGCGGCTCAATCTTTCCAAGTATTTGCTCATTGTCGCAGTGAGTCGCGATTTTCTAATTAAGGGTGTCGCCATATTGGCTCTTTGACACATGGGGAGTTCACACAAAAGTTACGTTGCAACCTGCGACACTGGAGTTCCCGAGCTCAAGCCTCGTGCATGTGCAGCGTAGTACAACATTAAATAACAGGAGTTTTTGTTTTGGACAGTACTATTATAATCGTAGGCATGTTTTCTTTAATATTTAGCATTTACACTAAAAGTATGTTGTGCTCGCTAATACGTCGCTTGTTGCTTGTGCAAGACAAATGCACACACAGCAGCAGGCATGAGCGTTGGACTATGTTGCATGATTATTACATCATGACAAACAATCGTCCAAATTTATTGACATTGTTAGAAAGAATATATGTACCTAAGGAGGACCAAGAGAATATTATTATGCACCATATGAAGCAAGTGCGGCACCTGAAACAAATGTAGCGGAGCAGTTAAACAGATAAATTTATGAATGGGGTGTGTATTGCAGTTGGTCCTATAGGCTGCAGTGCCACTTGTCGCCACACGTCACGGCTGCTTCAAGCCTAGAGTCAGACCCTGCCCCGCTGCTCGGGACTCACGGGATTGTGAACAGGTGTGTGTGATTCTTACTAATGACCCACCTCTAGAAAAGGCAGCCAGACACACGGACACACCACAGTGAAGTCTCCCGGCAAAGAATTACACTGAATGATTGATGCTACACGGTGAATCTGTAAATAAACTCACCAGACACTGTCTGCCTGCAAAGAACATTGTGTGTGTGTGTGTGAGTGTGTGTGTTATTTGCAACATTGTCCATTCAGCTCAGCATGCTATTATGGGTGTGTTCTCCTCATCATCATTTCCTACCCTGAATATGAATCAAGAGACAGACTCACAAAGCTGTTTAAACAAATTAACATGCAGGTTTCATTGTTAAATGCAGGAGTAGGATTGGGAGGGGGGTGCCGCCACCCAATCTCATTCTCAGCCACACGCTCAGTAATGGTGTTAGTCAAGTGTGCAGCCAACCGTACACTGTTGATAGGTTAGCTAGGGAGCGTGCAGGCAGCAGAGTTAATTAACGCAGGCTAATCAAATGCAATCTTCATTCATTTTCTAATCAGCCAGAGTTTGTTCCTCACAAATCCCTCCTTCAGAGATGCTGGCCTCTGTGCTGTCGCACGTGTGTGTGTGTCCGTGCGCGCGCGCACGTGTGCATGCGTGTGAGTGGATGCGGGTGTGTGTTTAGAGTCACAAAGTCTGTCTAAAATACTTTTATGAGTCATTTAAAATGTGTGGGGATGAATCTTAACCAACCACGCACCCACACGCACACACAATCTATGCAATGTATCGACACGTAAGCTAATACGCATGCACTGTATTGTAAACACCATAATCACGGCCATTAGCCATTGATGTCCAAACACATATTCCCACACAAATCCCCCAAAAATATTCCCACAGCCAGATATGACCAAAGCCATATCCATCCTATTCACTAGCACACATCTAGGGCAAGGACAAGTGTGACCCCCAACAACACACGCATGGAAGTGTCCAAAATAGCCACAATCACAGCAAACCACTGCTTAACCACAGCCTATTTCCAGCCTGGCATCACGCAGACAGCGGAGAGAAATTGAAAGTAGCAGACCACTTTTCTGTCTCCCTCCAGAATAACCGTATTCATCGCACTCCCAGGCAAATTACGTGTTCGCCCTACCTCCGCGTTTGGGCCCCAATATCTAGCTATCAGAAAGCACTTTCTTCGGCACCACTGATGTGAAATGTGTCAACAACAGTGATACCAAGCGCGACATGGCCTCATGTGTGAGAGGTGTCAGAGTGCAGCAGTGCCCCATCTTCTGTGGCAAAATGTCTTTGTGTTTGGTCAAATAGGTTACCTTCCTTTACCTAGAACTAAACATGACACGTTCTCCCATACCTCTCTACGGTGGATGTCCTTTGGTGCCAGGGAGCCAGAGTGCATAATGCATAGCCACATAGCCACAGTCATTACAAATGAGGCAGTCAGTCACCTGGTTGGGTATATTAGGCTTGGTTTTCAATCACCAACCCCTTTAGTAGGCATATGAAGAGATGTATTAATATTCTCCTCATCTGAGTGAGAACAATAATTTGATTATTGTTCCAGTCAACCTCACTCCCACACACAAAAGCAAACATGTTTTTATCGCCTTCCACCGTGCATCATTTGTATGATCTGTTCCCACATTTACAGCGTTGACATGGTGACCTCAGATAGGCCTACACTGCAGATCAGTGCAGCAGCAAACAGCACTTTGTTAGTGTAATGAGACTATCCTGCCTTGTGAAAGTCCATGATTAGTTCCACTTTCAGCCTGGAAACCCTCCACTACATTATAGTTTGCTTTGAGAGGATGCCAATAGTTGTCAGTCAAATCATGAGCAGGTGATTGGACCACTTTATTCTAATGAGAAGACCCACATGAGGGTAGTTTTAGAACAGGGACACGTTTGCTGTTGACACCTACTACCCACCGGGATTTGATTGGGAAGGTTCTGTAACTGATGGTTTCGATGGAAAGTTCCCAGACTGATATAGAAAACAAAGCAAATCGTAGAGGGCGCTTGTAAAATCAGGACGGTTAAACCAAGACGGCACTTCTGTCTTCCAAATACTAAATACAGCAATTATGGCGGCACAACTAAATGGCATTGGTCTTGTACTAAGTCGGGAAAAACAATCTCCAACTTTGTCAGATTGCTTCTCTGCAAGAGCCCACTTCAACGTGACGTTGTGATTGCTCTCTTGTGACGAAAAGTAAAGTTTGTTGGAGAAAACACAGATTCTGCCGTGCGGGTACAAGGAGTTCCATTACTGATTAAATAGGAGCAGTTTATTATGCGGTGACATCTCTGTTGAAGAGTCCTGTTATCTCTGCCTCCTCCGGCGTCAGGAGGAGTTTCAAGTAAAACCTTTGACCCGAGAACGCAGGGGAGAGAGAACTTTATCCTGTGCTGTTATTTGCATGGTGTGCCGCAGTATATTGGAGTAAGACCATCCATCAATCAGCCTAACCTCCTGATGCAATTTAAGATCGAATTCAGAGTGGCTGAGCGCATCTTCATGTGAACAGAGCTCCCGCACCATCTCAAGGAAAACTAACCTGAGAGGGAATAGTCGGGCAGAGCCATGCTACGCTGCTCCAACCACCACCTGCATTATCAGTGCCCTGAACTCCTATATTCTACAGTACTTGTAAGCGCATTAAAAGCAAACATGTTAGAAAAGCGGTAGCACTTGTACGGTCTACCTGGAGGTAATGGGGGATGGTGTGTGTCAATCACTGTGTGTGCAACACTGTAATACATCTGTGTAGCATATCAATGCTTCCCTTCGATCATGTGTCTGTATGTCAGGGCCCACATCACCTGCATAAAGCAGCAGCAACCCAGTCTCATGCATGACAAAACACACAAACAGGTTACATAGAAAAGACATCACTGCTAATATATATTTTTTTAAACTAAACAATTACAAAACACACGCTACTTTTTAAACTACTTAAAAAAACACTAAATAATGATGAAACACAGGCACACACGTGGTCATGTTTGTCTAACCTGGCTTCAAAAAAAAAATTATCTGAAAACAGCACCTTATAAATGGTTATGTCACATGTGCCCAGGGGTGCAGTAGGGGTTGAGGGGATGGGGATGAGAAGTATTATTTTTTATTTATGTTTTAAAATAAAAACATCCAATGTAGCATAATCGAGTTACATTCTTTTATTTGTCTATTTTGACGACCATCATGAGGCTACCAGCATTGGCAAGTCCACTATAGTCCACCATTCAATGCCCCACCCCCCTTGGTTACTGTTGCTATAGGCATGTAAAGTAAGCTATATGCACCTGGCATGTAGGCTACTAGTGTTTTATAACAGTCCTGAAATATCACAGAGAAGTAGAACTACAAAATGCTTTAGAGAGCATAGCTTATTCACAGTATAATTCCACTGGTCTCAATGCACGATCTTGACAAACATGTAGGCTAGACTACAGGAACAGCAATGTCCTTATAACAGGGTAAGTCAATAGCCTACATTGTATTATTTATTATTATTGTAAGATAATGTTTAGTTATGACTTTCTATAGTTTTCATTATCTTGGCTTGCTTTAAACATTTATTTAGCGAGCCAGGATTTTTCTCACTTCAACCTGGATCTCATAATCGCACAACATGAAACGTGCACCATTTCGGCATTTTCCCTAAAAGCTTGACAATTCCCCTGCGCATAACATAGGATTGTACATTGACCGTTCATGGAAAGGGCCTGTTTCAGAGCGGTTTGCTTCTTTTTTAATAGGGAGATATACTGTATAATGGCATGTGTTGTTGACCAGTGATCATGTTGGCATGTTGACCAGTGTAGAGCCTAGTCTATGTCATGACCATGTGTAACGATGTCAAGACAATTGCGCTGCAGCCATAAATGATGTAAATATCACTCTCCAAAACGTGTGTGGTGCAGATTTCACGCTGGCGTCATATTTGGTTTTTCAGATTATAATGTTTTAAGTATTAACAAAAATGTATTACGTGAAATAACTCAAGCATAGTTGTACAGGCTTATACGTTGTGACATTTCTCCCCACACTTTCACCCCCCCCCCCCCCCCATCTAAAAGAATATATCCTGCGCCACTGCATGTGCCATATATTTACAGAATCCTATGCCAACTGTAGGAGTGATATCAAATGTATTTCAATTATTCTTAGATTCTGAGAATTCTCAGATTAATATGTCATAATGTCCTTTAGGGTATTCTGACACTCCTCGCACAGTCATCAATTAAAATACTGAGGATTAGGTTTAATCCGCCCGCCAGTCTGGCTCTTTGTACTTAAAGAGAGGCACCAGACACAGTCATGTCTGTAGCTACAAAACACCACCACAAGTTAGAAATGGGATGCCTGGTGCACTTGGACCCCTCTACCTATTCATTCTTCATTTTTCATTAACAAGGAATGTGCAAGCTTCCAATAACGACTGCTACAGTTGAGCATCCCCTGTTATTTTCCTGGCTCCCACACAGCAACAATCAAGCCACCTAACAGTGCAAGTAGCCCCTGCGGGTCTAGTCAAACATGGATTAGTTAAACCATGCCTGGAAAAAACATTTAATTCTCATAATGCAGGAATACAAAAATGTGTTTTGAATTTTCCTGTCTCTAGACCTGTGCAGGGCTACTGAATTATATTACACATGCAACTCTCATGAAATTACATGGCCAGCAGAGAGGAGATGAATCCAGTTTGTGTTCAACGCCAATCTGAACTTCGCAGCACGGCCAAATCTCCCCTTCAAACCGTTCCCACTGTTGGGGACACCGCCATTTCTAATTCCTTTTATTGTTGGACTGTATCGCTCTCCACGGCAACCAACGTCTCGTCTCAATGCCCAGACTCAGCACTCATTCGCCAGTGCTGTTGCTGTTGGCCGCCAAACTGCAGTGAGCCCTGTGAGCCACATGGTGGCCACGCACCATTTAACACTAACGAGGAGGGTTAACTGGGGGTCAAGGTAATTACCGGGTGACAGGGTAAGAGAAGCATGCACCTTGCAAAGAACCAGGAAATACGGCCTCAAACAGCACTACCTGCTGGGACTCAGGAAAGACGGTTCATTGTAAAGACCATATTAACAGGCTTGTGACAACAAAGGTTGGCAGTGAAGAAAAAAGAAAAGAAATCAACGGACAGCTGGAAAATATGAACGGAGACGTGTGCGAAGGCACGACACTTTGAGTCACGTACGAATGTGTGAGTCACACGTGCTGAATGAGAGCGGATGTAAATCGTCACAACAGGCCATCTGACCCTGTCGGTGACTGTCACACTGTATTATTTCCCCGGTGCCAAAACAAAATAGGTTCAAACGCAGGTGGTTCTGCAATACCCTCCCACACCGCCCGCCCACTTTCTGTAAAATGTGAGCACGAGATCACGCGCTACATCGTTCATCATCACAATAACAGAATAAATCTAACATCTGCCCCTGACATTTACAAGTGTACCACGGGCGAGTTCCCCCTGCCTAGCCCGCTGCTCTGAAACGGCAACATGGCGCCTGGGTAATAAATGAATGTGTCTAGACACCCTGTCATGGACGGCTGCCCAAACATATATCGAGGCAACAGTGGTCTGTGTTGTTCACTGTTCGAAATGTGTAGCCACATTGTTAAATAATGTTTTTATAATGTATTTTCTATATGCTTACATGTTGGACATTTTCTCTATACAATACTAAGAAAACGATACACTATGTTAATAGCATTTTAATGTATTTTAATTAATAATTCAACAACTGACCATGGATCATTTATACGTTTTTCAACATGTGTAGTCAATGGTGGCCCCACTTTCGCCATGGTGTGTCTCCGGGGTCTTCAGCCCAGCACTTTTAAACTGTTCAGAAAACTCATTTTAAAACGAGACAACTGTGCTTTTGGCACAGTGGCTCCTATAGGCTGGGGAACTCTCTCACTCTAGCCTTAATGGCTATGGATTCTGTGGACATTTAAATCACAAGCTTTTCATTAGCATTATGATGTTGCTGTATTTTTTTTTGTGTCTCTTCTTTTATAACGTGCAGTTTGTTGTGCATTTTATTCCTTTGATTTCTATCACTTTATTCAAGTTATTTTGTGACCCCTTTTGACTATGAAAGGAGCTATAGAAATAAACCCGACTTACTTACAGGTCAGAGCACTGAACATTAAAACCCATTCAGCTCAAAGAGAAAGATGTATAGCAGACCAATGCCAAACTGAAATTAGATGAATATGAGGCCTTTAGTGCCTGCAGTCTGCATTGCCTACTCTACAGAATCCTGGTCTGGGCACTTTGCATGTGCGAGGCATATTGGGAGCGTTTGGGATGGTTCCCTGTGCTGGTTTTCTATGCCCCGCAGAGATGAGCCCTACTGTACTATGGCAGAATGGACATTAAGAATGGATTCCTCCATCTGCTTGTCGGGAGAGGAGATCAGAGGAGAGTGGAGGGGACTATCATCATCCTACTGGTTTTGTCTTTGCAGGGTCGATAAGTGGAATGCTTTCATTCTATTGTGAAGTACGCTCTGTCCCTGATATTGATGATATTAGCAAGTGTAATTTAGACATTTCCTCTTTGAGGGCTGTAGGGAGGGGGGGGGCTACAGAAGGAAGACAGAGAAAGCCAGGGATATGACATATGGAGGAAGGGGGGGCTGGCAGAGCTCTTTGATTGAGATGCTATCAAGGGACAGAGGGGCAGACGCACATCACTCAGAAGAAGGCTGATGCCCTAGCAGTACATCCATGGATCCAACACACCATTCTAATCTTTATTTGATTGCATCCCACAGACACAGAGAGGCCATATTCAGACCAAGCGCCCTGGGTGGGGTGCTTGGGACCACTCTGGCTGCCTCGGCACCGTGTCCTCTTGATGGCTGCCCACGACGGGCGGGGGGAGGAGCGACGCGAGGGCTGCCTAGCTAATGAACCCGCGGGGAGAGGGGCTGGTGGGGCTCGTTAGTGCCCACAGTGCGCCCTTATCAACGGGCACCGATCTGTTTCACCTCCCACAGAACAGAGGCAAGGGGGGTGGGGGGGGGAGTGGGATGTGTCAGGCGTCTTCTCCCCCCCCCAAACACTAGTATCATTAGTCAAAGCCTTTGTCTAATCAACGTTTGGCTCTGGCGTGCACTGGCTCGTACAGCGAGGTCAGCATACACCGGGGCGAGATGTCTTTCCAAACTATTTAACAAGTGTACATCTCATTTCCTTGCAGGCCATTATGGTAAATCCACATTAAGAGGGCCTTGTCAGGAACTGTCTGCTGCTGCTGCTCACGCCATTAAGGCCCTCCGAGAAGGAGAGGCTCTCTGTGCGACGCACATGGAAACACTGCCATCTATAGGTGAGCCACAGCGCAGGGGGGTTTTAGGTTATTCTGACTGATGGGACCTCGGAAGATGAAGTTGGATTTGCTGATGTCTGCGAACATCACACACAAACACACACACACACTTGATTGATTGACCTGTCTAATGCTGCAGCATAGCTAAACGAAATGCGTTTTCAGATATATGCATTTGATGTGTAGACTATATTTCCCTTCTTTAAAAAAAGACATTAGAATTACCATTGATTTGTCAAGAAAACTACTTGAAGCCTGGCTTATTGTTCTACAAAATGATTAGATTACCTATTGTTATGTTAATGAAGAGCAACTACATGATATCTGATTTCTAATAATACCTGATCTGTCTTTCACACTGCAAATACGATGAATTTATACACAAAAAAAAAAACACATCTTCTTCTAGGGTATCATAGACTGAACCCTCAAATGCCCTGAAGGTTCATACACACACACACACACAGAAAGTAGAAGCAGTAGCAGTAAAAATAGTACTTTTCACACTTACACAAGATGAAATCAAACTGCTGCGTGTGCTGCAGGAACTAAATTGAACTTCTGTGTTTCATTCTTTGTGCCTCCTCCATCTCTCATATCTTTCTGTATATATTTCATCTCTCTGACAACACCGCGGCCATGCTAGCAGATTCATAGACAGGCCGGTGGTGCCACGCAAAGCTTCTTCTGATGGATGGCCAAAGGTTAGGAAGGCTACATCCACTTCTATAGGTCTAGACAACAGCCGTTAATTATCATTGATTATTAGCGCAACCTGACTCGTGGTGAACAGCTGGGACAAATGGACCGGAGGGGAAAACACAAAGGGAAAGCCGCTTGGAGAAGAAGCAGGGAAAAGAGCACAACAGAAATGCACACAATAGGGAGAGAAAGAAAGAAAGATAGAAATGAACAGGGAGAAGGGGTATTTCCATCACACGTCAGCCTGCTATGAAAGTGCTTTTAAAGCAGACTCCAAAAGACTTACAAAACTAGCCTCTCTCTTTGAGCTGGGCACAGAACCAATCGCTAATGGATGCCTCAAAGGAAAAGCTTTTCTAAATAAGTGAGCTATTATTTTGCCATACACACGCATATGTTCAGAAGTTCCATTCTCAATATATATATTTGAAAAGAGCGTGGATTTGATGTTTTTTTCTGTCCCAGAAAACAAGCCAAGTTGAAGTCTTTTATTTAATCAGAGCTGAATTCGCTTAACAGGAAACTGGCAAGGCAGGGGGATAAGCTGATAAAAACAAATTAATATTATGGTTTGAAATTCAATAATGATTTTACATTCGTAGCCCAAGAACATTTAGAAATAACAAGAGAGAATTAGAGATTAACTTTGATTAGGAATTTAAAATTGGACTGAGCACTAAAATAAACACAATTATTTACAGATGATCAAACAAGCAATAAAAGTTAAAGTTCTGGAGAACCTTTTTACAAACTGTATGAATAGAACACTTTTGTAGTTCTAACATTTAAGAAGCCATTCATACTAATGTACAAATTTTAAATAGAAGTATTTTATATACAGTAGATGTAGTGCATGTTTATTTATGGAGGTGGAAACAATCAGGGTTTACATTATTACTTATGCAAATCTTTAAATAAAAGGTAGAAGACAAGTACTCAAAAGCTTAATTCCATGTACAAATGCAAACTCTATACACGCCATAATTACATCGCGAGCATGTGCACTTAATTGTCATGCTGGAAGCAATCCCTTGATGGAGAACAAAGGCATCTCCACTAAAGTCATAGGTACAAGCCAAAACATGAATTACATCGGCCTTGCAAACACATCGTAGGTCTGGGGAAGGCTGAGCTCATGAACCTGTATTAGGAAAGATCACCTTATTATAGACTCTGGTGAGTCACACATCGCTGACATCTTTGATCAAGCCACTGGCGGTGTGTGAGTTTTACAGTTTAATGTAATTCTCCACATTCAGCAACACACAAGTGGACTAGATTATGTAAAGCCCTAAAGCGTAATTCAGTTTTACTCCGAGCTGTGGTAAATACTATTGACGGTACACATGCACTTGTTGGTAAGCTGAAGGAAATTGACCAGGTGTTCTGAGAAGTTGCATTGCTTTGTCAAATTGCAACCTTTGCACCTATAATATAGAGAGTTATCCAAATATCTCCCCATATTCTTACATCGTAGGCTACATAGAGTGTAGCCTGGTGTAACCAGACCATATTCACTTTGTGAATATGTCTAGCCATGCTCCATTGGGAAGTGTTCGCAGTCGTATCCTCCTACTTGGCGTAGACCACTGGTTAATTTTGAAACTATTGGACAGCGCTGAACTAATCAGCGTTGCTATAATTGTGCGCACGCTGTGTTTCCTTCGAACGTAACATTCTAGCATGAATTCTATGCACACTTTTATAAATGAAACCCCTGGTCTTCCTCGATTCCGCAGACTTCATCTTATTTGGTTTCTGTGCCTCTGCTATGATGTTCATACTGAGCATGCAGAGCTAGCTTCTTCTAGCTAAAGACCCATACTATGCAGTGTGCAGTGTTTATGCTGCAGTTCTTGTGAGGGGTCTCCAATCAATGTGAAAACAACGTGATACGACTTTAGTCCTCGACTGCATTAAATCCATTCCCAGAACCCAAAATGATGCAACAGCTCACTGTTTATGTTTAAAAGGCTAATGAAAGAATGGAGACCATGGGAACAATGATCACTGCTCAGGTTCAAAAGGAATGCAACACTGAGGAGCGAAAGAAGATGCATGCAAACTAACTGGGTAATCAAAATGCATATTTAGGCATTTAAATTAGGCTTTTACTGTAAACAGTTAAACACTTAATAATAATTATTATTGTTGTTCAATATGAGCTCTCTGGTCTGTTTGTTCCATTTGCACTCTCATTGTTTTGCTACTGCAGTGACCCAATTTCCCAGTGGACATCATTACAGTTTCATTTGATCTTATCCTATAACAACATATGTTGTGTTGGTGTGCCTTGCTATTAATGAGTAGTGTTGGGCAACAGCAAGAGCACGTGTCGTTTTCACAGCACATCAAAGATGCTGCTGAAGAAACATTATGCAGAGGCCTGTGCAGAATGGGTCAGTATAGGGTCTAATGCAGCGTTAGGCGGTCGTGGCTGCAGTTGAAGGTGAAGAGATGGAAGGCAGGATGAGAGGGGAGATGGAAAGCTCCTTCACACTGCTGTCGAGCTGTCCGACCTCCGTGACGGCAGCTTCCGCACTTAAGGGAGGCTCCTGTCATAACCTCTGCGTTCTACCTACATAGAGGTTGATAGAACCGTGCGTGCATACTTCTGCACACTAGACTTGCTTTAGAAATCCCAATCAAACATTATGTTCCCCTATTACAAGCTAGTCACAGCTAACTGCCTTAAAATAATACACAAGATTTTACCTACGAAAGCAGAGCAAAACCAAGAATACATTTTGTCAAATGGAATTTAAGGAATAGTTTGTAATGGCAAAATGTCACAGCAGACATAAACGTTGTGACCTGAAGTTGTACCCTCTTCAAAAATACGTAATTTTAAAATTAACGTTTGATGTAGTATTGTGCCGTCCTTAGCTTCCGCTGAGCTCTTTGACCTTTTGGCAGAAGCTTCCGAACTGAAAAGGAGTCTGCTTTCCTAACCTCGCCTTCCCCTCCACCTCGTATCTTGCTCCCCCCCGCCCCTTAATCACACCCCCACCCTGCACCTTGACGCTCCTTTTAAGCCGCCAGGTCTTTGAAGGAGCAGGGAGCGCACGAGGAGCGGGATTAAGTCGTTTATAGAGTAGGGTGATTATCAGAGAACACATTAACAAGCTAGACACACCGGTGTTAGACACACACACACGTGTAGGGGAGGAATGCTCTCAGACGGACGGGTTAGAGGGGGAGGGGGGCGTTGAGACGATGATAAGGAGTTGGAGGAGATGAGAAGGCTTGCTGTTGGCACTCATTCCGCGGAGAGTTTCGGCGGCACTTTTCAAAGCCTCTGCAGGGTTTCCAAATGGCAGGCTTCCGCACCTCCAACGCGACCGTGGATACTTATCTGAGACGCTCTGCATTCGTTCTTTAAACCCGGTGACACAGAATAGGCAAAACAAGTAATAATAATGAAGCCAAGGCAAAAACTAGAACTGCTCTAACCAAAGCCTTCCTGGACGCAAGGAGACGCACATGCTAAATAATGTGCGAGGAGTTGTAAGACTGAAATAGACCTCTTCATGTGAAGCTGATGATGTAATGATTGAAGCTTGCCATACCCTCTAATGTGTGTCGTGACAGGACATACAGTATGCTTGTATCTTTTCATTATCAGCTCTGTATGAGGTGTTGTGGAGCCAACATGGAGACAATATTGGACCTGATGGCTCCCACAGCATGACAGACAGCGCTTATTAACATCTACAGGAGTCCAATCGGCAACACCAAGTCATGTGAACTGACCCGTCCCATAATGCATTGGTGCAAGGTGTACTTACTTACAGTACATGTAGCCAAAGCTGGATCCTCTCAGAAATAACGTTATAGGGTTATCATTCAAGTTTGCAAGAGCTTAGAGGCCCCTGCTTACTGTCTATGTTGGAAACATGACACGTGGCTGAAGACTGCCTAAGAGCGTTGTACGGGGAGGAGTAGAGACTAGTGCTAGCGTAGGCGTGCCAATACACTTTGAGTTTTCCACCAAAACAACAAGCATTTATTTCTTCAATTTGGCCTCAGCAGAAAGCTGACAACACACCCACACATCATCTGTTGTACACACGTTGTTCATTACGAGCACAGTGCACACCTCAGCCTCACCTTGGCTACTTAGCAACACACACACACACACTGAGCGATGCGTGATGGTTGACATTACCATGTCCGTCTGCCAGAAGCAGATGTTGCTCCAGAATACGCCAAGGAAGCAACAGCAGGCCAAACAAGCGGCCGCCGTGTCATCCCTGGCGTCTGCTCTGCCATTTCTCTCCGCCGAGCTGAATGCAGACGCAGGTCCGAGCTGTGCGCCCATCAGCGCACTAAATAACCCGCTATCCTGGGCCGCATGCAGGTTTGGTCTGGCCGGCTCGCTGCTGGAGCGGGCCGGGCCAAGGCGGAGTAGGAAGACAGGAGAGAGAGATGCCTTGGGTTCCAGGTACACTCATAGCCCGCAGGCACTGATGTGTGTTCCTATGTGCTTGTACAAACAGCCTGAAGCGATCAAAGAGTGCTCGAGTCTGTCTCTCTCTCTCTCCCCCTCCCTCCCACTCCCCTCCCTCGAATCAATTGTCTGAGCCCTAAGCCTTCCTCACCTAAGAAGCCTGTTGGTCTTACAGACATATAGTTGCTAGTGTAGACACAATGTGGTGCGCTGCAATGTTCCAATACGGTATGATGGTTATACGATACGGCAGTTGTGATGCCAATGACACAAATATACAGTAAATGAAGCGGTTAGCTACAGGTTCTAAAACATAGACGTTTGAAAATGATGTGGCCTTGGGATTCTAATATAAATGGGTGGTTGGCAGGTTTTTGTGAAGCCGCGTGACCTTTCCATATGATGCTGTGAGAGCAGGGGTGGGGGGGGGATTATGAGAGCCGGCCTTCCCTGGCATGGATTAAGTATTCATTACCACTGATCGGCCCAGGAGAGATACCTGACAGACACACACACACACACACGCACGCACGCACACACACACACGCACACTCAGCTGCCAGCTGGTCGCAGTTACGGCTCGGCCTTCCAGGTAAATACACACCATGTGTTTAGTCATTGGTCACACGGGCCACAATGTGCTTCATAAATGAACGTGTCCCTTACACCTACTGCATGATCCTGGACAGGATACAGTGCATGCTGCTCTCCAGGTCCAGGCTGCTGCTGTAGAAAAGGCTAACTACCGTATGTGGGAGCAATTAAGCGTGACTCATCACTTGCTCTTTTCCTACCAGGACTTAAATAACTTTGACATAAGCCGCATACACACACTGTTTCCCAGCCACCTACACGCACAAGAGTACAGTTTAATTAAGAGGCTCAACCACACGTACATGGGCGTACAACACGGGCGCACACAACTCCATACCCTCTCTCACCGGGAGATGGGATTACTCAACATCGCACCACAAACAAAGCTAAATGAACACACGCACACACAAACTTGTTAAATGATCGAGCAGCATAGATGATTAAACCAAAGCACTTTGGACATGGGCATACAGTTAGGTTACACAAAATAAGGTTTGGCAAACATGTTTCTGATGACTTTAGGCCATAGACTTAGAAACAGGCATAAATAAATGGGGGTTTGTTCATTGGAGCAGCGGAGGCACATTAATCAAGGTTAGGGCCTGCACCATCTTGAAAGTGAGTTTCAGTCGCACTGTGATACCAAGTTTGCAGTCTCAAGCCTTGTGTAAGAGCGTCGAAGACCAGCATCAATCAGATACATAGAACAGTGCTCTAACTAGTGGGAGGGAATTACACAGCAGGCGGGTCTACTCTACCTCTAGTTTTTTAGTTAACATTAGCATCTTCGTCGATTACATGCTCGCCTATAGGCCGTGCACAAGATGTGCGGCTATGTTGCCATAATCGTCCATTGTTAGAAAGCATCTATGTACATACGCGCCACCATATTACATATGTGAGCAAAGAGCTCCTGAGCACCTGAAAACATTTTGTCTAGCGGTAATAACAATGACACATTTCTGAATGGTGTGTGTTACTGCGAGCTAGTTATTCCAGGTGCGCTGCTACTGAACTGCCAGCTTTAGGTGTCTGGCCTGTGCGCCGCCTCATTCCACGGTGAAAAAGATAATGGATTACCGGGAGTTCCCAAAGTCCTTAAAATGGGTAAAATATTAAATGAATGAGAAAACGAAACATGTAAATTAGATGTATTATCCACATTAATCTCCCTCAGTGAATGGATACATTTATCTCACCACTTCTGCTTTGTTTGATCAGTGTGCCAATAATGCCAGAGGTCACTGTATATTCTCTCTCACACATACCACACACACACACACACACACCCCCATCCCCGAGCAAACGCCCAACCCTTCATTCCCTGTGGTAGGTGACCGTGACAAGATGGCGGACCTCCCTGAGGCCTGACAAGGGCAAAGCGGAGAGCACTGCAGAGACGATTAATACAAATTTGTGTGCGCAATGAATAAGTGACACAGTGATATTAGGGGCAGGCAGCGGTGACAAATGCCTCTCATTCACTCATTAAGTCACTGGCTCGCTGTCTGCAACAGCCCCAGGTGATAGCGGTGTGGCTTCGAAGCTTATTGGGCTTTAAACAGTCGTGTAATCCATTTCCTTATTGCAGATAAATAAGAGCCTGTCCGCACAGGGTAATTCATGGTCGCATTAGACCAGAACAATGTGACAGGTTGAGAGAAGAGGAGAGGGATGAAAGTAGAGTGAGCTTTTAAGTTGATTTTCAGGATTTAAGCGATAACGGCTAAATACAAATACGGTGCTGCTGAAGAAATTACCAGAGGGGATCATAAACACACTGGAGAACAAAAGCAAACAATAGATCAAGAGTGGGATGATGATTTTAAAATAAAATCATAATGTGCGCTTCTGTTTATTCTGCTCACACTGTATGTCAATGTCATTTGGCTGACTAATTATATAGTTACCGTATTAAAATCAGAATATACGCAGTAAGGCTTAAATGATCTCAAAAGAAAATATGATATACAGTCAACACAATCTAAGGGCCACTGGGTTGCTGCTGGATGGACTGTAGTTGTTCCATCCACACCTACCATACCATGCACAACAGCCAAAAAGAACAGAGGTGAGCACAATAAAAACAAACACTAATATCAGAGCAGACAGCAAGAAAATAGAAGACAGGAAAAGACTTCCCACCAGGCCTTATGACCGCTGACCTTATTCTAAAGCAGTCAAACGACCAACACTTACAGGGTACAGTAATGCTTCCTGATCCCCAAGCAATCAACCGAACAAATATTTATACAGTATCTCACAAAAGTGGTGGGGAGGGGTTGCAGTTCGGTGACCTGGGGATCTCATCACTGCTTTTTGCAGATGATGTGGTCCTGATGGCA